>JAOUZG010012691.1:4416247-4454200 GCA_026289955.1 Argiope argentata
CACACACACACACACACACACACACACACACACACACACACACACACTGAGACTCCTATAGATTTAACCGATTAAGTTGGGCATTAAAAAACTATTATTAAAATGAAAATTCTAAGACCTCAAAATAATTCTTTTACCAATAACGTGATGCGATTTAAATATATTTTTAAATGCTTATAACCCGTACCATTAGAAATAATAATTTTTTTTTCACAATTTCCTTTTTCAGATTATACAGAACACCTTTTAAAATTTCTAGACATATTTATAGAAAATCTTGATTTAGAAATTTTTCATATAAGACATCAAATTACTTTGAGTGCTCAGTGTCTGGCTGAAATTATAATTAAATTACGGTTACAGACTCCTGGGAAGAATTGAATTACAAAAGTAGGTTGAAAAGGCAATCATATGATAGATAATGCAGTCATAAAGAAGAAAAATAAATGGTTGTAAATTTAACGCAATTTGGTTGTCCATTTTCGCTTTTCAATCGGAATATTTTAAGAAACTTTCACGTTTAGTTGTTATTATTACAATCAAGCTCTTTTATGCATCATTCGCTAAAATTTCAGGAAAACATTGTAGTTTCAAATCCTGAATACTTTTGAAAACGTTTTTTAAAAATTATTTTAGAGGTTAATTTTTGTATTTTTTTACCTCTTTAATAATTTTTAATCTTTATTTAGGGTTTAAATTTTTATTAGGTTTTTAAATCTTTATTTAGGGTTTAAAAATGACTGTTAAAATGCAGTATTATTGTTTCCTTTCAGATTCAAGGTAGTCAAGGTTTCAAGTCTTTTTAATCTTTTTGCAAAATAGTAAAGATTTTAACTTTTTGTTTCGTGTTTATATGAATTGATCGATTTAAAAAGGGCAAACATGGGAAGAATTACTAGTTTAGAAAGAAATATACATATCAGGTGTCCTAAAAATGACTGAGTATCTTTGAAAATCAAAGAAAAAAGATAAAAACGATGCAGTTTTGTAGAGATAAAATTGTTCCTCTGTTAGGAATTTTCGATTTGTAAAATTTGAGTTGTGTTTTTTTACAGAAAGAAAAACTGACAAAATTTGGAATTATGGTTATAACATATGAATACCTGGTGTCCCAAAAAGGACTGTTGGATTTTGAAAATCAATATAAAAAAGGCGGAATGAAATAGAAATGTATTCTTTGTGGCTTGACGCTTGGGAGTTCAAAGAATTTTATTCCCTCCAAATTGAAAATGTAGTTCACAATGTTGCCAAAAGGTGCCGCTGCAAAACATTTTGAAAGTGTTAAATGGATTGTTTTAAAAAATTAAACAATACTTTTAATGTAATACCAACCTGCAACTAATACCATGGGGAAGTCTGAGACCAAAATTTCCAGTTCTCGAGTACTTTGTTTAAAATACAACTTATTCAATTCACCTATAGTGTCTTCTCGGCGTTAATACTACCTAAATCCATAATTTGGTGAGATAAAATTCTCCGGTTTTTCCAGAATAAGATTTCATAGGATATATTATTATCGAATTCCGTCTTTTCTCAATTCCTACTATTAGTTCAGACTCTTCCTATATATGTCTTGTTCAAATTTTCCATCTTTAATAAAATACTTTTTATTCATCCACTTATACTCAAATACATTTTTTAAAACTTATAATGGATGACACTTGATATTAATCAATTTTTTTCCAATATTGATTCATTTTTAAGTTTCATTAATTTTTAATACTTTAGAGTTTTAGCAGTTTGTAATGAAAATTGAAATCAATAGGCAGTAGTCCAATCGGTAAAACGCGAGGATTTCAGCATTTTTCATGTGAAGGTGAAGAATACGAGTTCAGTTCTTGCGAAAATCAATATTTTTTTGATAAATTGTTTTTATTGATTATAATTATTTAATAAAAAGTAACTAAATTTTTTTTCTTTGTTGACATTAATAAGAACCGACTTACAATTTTTTTTATATTACTACTTGTTTATATTGATTTTCAAAATACATCAATCATTTTGAGACATTTGCTATTTAGGTTCTGATACGCTGAACATCAATTATAAGTTCAGCCAGTTATTTTAATATATATAGTGGTATTGCCTGGATTTAGAGTCCAGAAGCATCATGTTCAATACCTAATACCTTTGAGAAACCGATATGTTTGTTAGCCTTCCAAGCATTTAATATGACATCATGGATTATTGTCTTCCCAATACATTGGTATTGTCATTATCATCTACTGTAGTTTACAAACACAAAACTGGTTTGAAATGTACACATACTTCTTACTGTTTAGATCACAGATATTTTTCATAATGAGGAGCTAATAACTTTTCTCATATATTGCATCCACAAAAAAGCTTACTTCTAGGATATTTGTGATGCTTCAATTAATTACTCACTGTATTTTCTTATATAATCCCTTCTACAAAGAGAAGTTTTGCAGAAAAGAAATAAGGCTTACCAACGAACACTGATCTTTAAATAAGTTTGCTGATTTTCTGAAACGAGAACATTTTCTCTGAGCTTGACGCTTTAAGAGCATTAGATTTCAACTTAATGATGAAAAATTTACGATGAAATACCTCCAGATTAACTTCCATCGTTAAAACTGTCTGCTGTATAAAATAACAATTGCTTGTTCAGAATGAAATGCATTTTTGATCCGTGTTTCATAGAGGTATTTTTTTTAAAAAAAATGTTATTATATGCTATACCGATTCAATTTAATTCGGGTGTTTTTTATACACAAAAATAAAATGGAAATGTTTAAGAAAACAATGAATAAGAAAACCCATTTAAACTGTATATGTTTTGTGATTCATTGGCGAATTGTAGCATTGGCACTTTCATGCACTTTAATTGGTTTATTCGAGCATTTTTGTCTTTGTATATTTGCTTGAATATGGCTAAATAAGCATATTTTTATTCCTGATTTTTTAAAAAATGAATGAAATTATTTCATTTTCTTTCATGTTATATTCTCTAGTAGAGGAGAGGAAAAATATAAGAAAATTAAATGCAATTTTTATTCATTTGTTATTCTTGATTAAAAAAACAAAGTCGTTTTCAGAGTGTGAGTTTATTTTTATTTGTAAATAAAATGATTTGAAATAAATGTCTTTACACAAAAGAAAGCTGTTTTTTTAAAAAAAAGATCTCAATTATTTGTTGTTTAGTAATGCATTTTAGAAACATTTTCAAAAACATGTAAACAAGAATAAATAATTTATTTAATTTGTCATTTTACATGCCTTCAGACACCCAATTGATATGTAAAAACTATTAAACAACATTTCACAAATCGTTTGAATGTAAAGAAATTTAAAATATTGAATGCATCGTTTCTTTTTACTTTTTTCAGCAAGAAATTTCAAACCTAAATTCGAATTTCGAACATTTTAATTTATATTTAATACCATCTCAAAGATATGCTATCAATCTTATTAGAAGATAAACAATTTTTCTTTACTTGTTTAGCCATTTAATTTAAGATAAATTTATTTTATACGATTCCCACAATACAAAATAGTTCAAAATACATTTTGCATCAAAAGGTATATTATTTGATATATTTTTGGAATGAAATATTATTGGGAACTGAAAATAATATTTTTATCAGTATCTTATTTGTGTTCCTTTTGTAGTATAGACATTGCATTTATTAATCTCTTATGAATTACTACATGTCTGGACAGATATTTCTGAATAAAGAGCAATATATATTTTTGAAACTACGAAAGTCGTTCCACTGAATTTATTCAGAATAAAAGCTATATTTACTAAGTTACAAAAGAAAAAGACAGAAAAATTTAATCCTTTTACACACTTTACTAAATTGAAGTTACTCTTCAACTTTTATTCTTTTCATTTTACACATAAGCAATTAAAAGTATTAACAATTAATAACAAAACAATTAAACTCTAAAGACAAAAAAATTACTCAATAGAAATATTTAAAAAAAACATATCTGAAGAGTAAATTAAATTTTTGAACTCATTTTTTTATAACTCAACTATTTCCATGAGCTTTATAGTTCTGAGAATTACCATAAAATGTTTTTTCAATTATTTTATGATAATTTTTAAACTGCGTAACAATAACAACCGTTTAACAAAAAGGAAATTCAGACACGTGTATCGTATAAAAAGAATCACTTTAGTTTCAATCAATATTCTTAATATCTTTAAATATCTCGTGAAATTCCAACAATGGAATCATTAACAGGTAGTTTATATTATTAATTTAGAAATAAGGTCGATGATTTTTTTTCAAATTTGATAATCGTTTTGATAATGATTTTTTTTAGTTCCTATTTTAAAATACGTTCCAAAAATATTTTCATGTTTCTTTCATTATTTAAAAATGTAGAAGCATTACTTAAAACAAGGAATGTAATTTTTGTCCCTAATATTTTGGATAGATATATTTTTTATTCTTAAAATTTCTCATAAATCAGGTTTGATTATAAAAAGATTCGAACGAAAATATTTTTAATTGATTAAAGTAAAATTAATGCTACTCTTGATTTTAAAATATTTCAAATAAAATAACTGAGCATTTTATAAAATATTGATTGTTTTTCTAATAAAACATATTTATTAGAAATGAATCTTTTAATTTTTAGCTGGAATAAATTTGTGCATACAAAGCTCAATTTTTTGTACCATGATAGTTTGAAATCCAAAGTGAAATAGTGAGTAATTTTAATTAAATTTAATTATATATTGTCATGAATGCACAGTTAAATGTCTTGAGTCTTTGTAAATTGTAAGAATTTATTTGCAATTAACTCAGAATATAAAAGTTCATGTCATTTGATTGCAATGAATTTTTGCGATGATAGCTAAATCTTAAAGCGATGACGAGCAAAAATATATTGAGATGAAAAATTGTTCCTCTCCTGCCATTTAACATGTCAGCAAAAAATCAGCACTAGGAGGCAGATGTGCCAGAAAGATTATTTGAATAACGCATTTGATTTCATTTTATGCTATTTGTGACGTTGGGTTATTGATTTTGAAACGAATAAAAACCGAACTTACTTTCCCTGCTTACACATCAGATGTTATTTCTGCTTTTCACCTGCTCCAATAGAAAAATAAACATCCCTTGCCCTGCTTGAACTGTTTTTGAAGCGTATAGACATCGGACAGTTATCAATTCATAAATATTTTAGAACGGTACATTAAATTTTCGTAAATATTTTATATTTTGGTATGTTTTGCCTGAGAGGTTTCATTTATGTTTTTATTATCTTTCCTTTCTTAGTGAAAAGGGGCACGGAATTAAATTTTGAAATGAATTTATTTAAAGATAAGTAATAAAATATCTTTTAAAGGAAATCCATAAAAGGATATAATGAAATATGCAAAAATATAGAATATAACAATAATAAATATAAAGTAATATAAGGAAATATAACGAAAAATAAATGGTATAAAGAAAATTTATTGAAAGAGTGAATTGCATGTCCATCATTTTAAACTGGATTGAAGTTTATTTCCCTAAACTCGATCTATTTTCATTAAAAATTTAAGAACGATCGTATGCAGTATTAAAAATCATAAATCTGGCTGTTTATTTTTTCAAATTTACTTCAGAAAAGCAAGTATTTTTGCTAAAATTTACCTATATTTTCCGATATCTGAAGCTTATACAGTTTTTCAATACTGGATTTGTTTTTAATCTTTTTTTAAAAAATTTAAAATGTTTGTTTTTGGCACTGCTGGATTTGTCTCTTTTATAATACAAAAAATTAGTCACTTACTATAGAAAATACTATTAGGATTTGAATAGTGAACTTTAATTAATGATAATACTTTCAAGTTTTACAAGTAGTAAAAGCCTAAGTATTAATCTTAGGAAAAAGTGAAATTTTTAACATTTGTAGCATAGGAATTGTAAACCTTTTAAGTTCTATAAATGGTAAATTTTTTTCTATTACCTTTATTGTTGTGTCTGTTCCATTTCTATATAATATGCTCATTGTCTCAACTTATTATTATAGAAATTGTGAAGGAAGATACAAATTTTCTGATCTACATTTATTTTATCATCATAGCAATAAGGATGTAAATAGGGTTTAAGACAAAATATTGAAATTATTTTGTAAGCTTAAATGAATTTTGGTCCTTTTTTGTTATTGCTCTAGATATGCTGGGATACGAGTCACAAATTCATTTGTTGCAATCGATTTTAATGTAACTGAATCCAAAAATAATGTAAGGAATTTTCAAACAAAGATTTTTAACAAATACTTTTTTATAATACCAATGAATCATATCAAAATGCTTACGTATATGCATTATACAACATTGATAATCAATACATTCCTGAATCATAACGTTTTTCTCTTTGAAAATTTGCATATTTATATAAAATTCTTTAAATATCGTTTTAGAGCAATAAGTTACTTTAAATTACTCTATCTAAAATTAAAACGCTATGTAAATATTTCTTCTTCCAAATACTTTAAACAAAAGCCAATAATAGCATCAAAAATATAAGTTCAGTAACATTTCGCATAATATTTTAATAATATTCTCTTTCAAAGGCATTTTTATTTAAATAGTGTTTTCTCCATTCTTTAAAACTGCAGACTTATTTTTCGCCTTATGAAGAAAAATCACCACTTATAGTACAAAGAAACTAGAGTAAAAGGAAATGTCCCTCCTAAGCCAGTCTAAAGAACTTTTTGAAGTCACATAATCAAGCGTACTGAATGGCAAAAAGTAATCTTCTTAGTTGAAAAAGAGATCAATTTAGATGATCAGATAGAGCTAGCAGCCATTTGAAAGATGGTAAAAAGAAATTCATTGACTTTCCTAAACTTGTCAACACGGAGTGATTTTGTCACACTCTTGGTATATATATGAAACGCTTCCATCAAATTGAATTCATCAAAACGTTTATTTATGTCTGACATTTTGGAAACAAGTACAAAACAATGCTATAAATTTTGGTTGTAGAATAGAATTGAATATCTGTGTATATAACCAGTAAAATATTAATTCAAAAGAAGAAAAAGGTTCTTAAGGATTGAAATAATCTTTAAAGTCATTCTGAACATATCAGATTTCAGAATATGCTTTATTATTTTTATTAATTTATTGGAATAATTATTACTGAAATGCTGCTTTCTTTTACTTATTTGGATATTGCAAACAATTGACAACACAAAAGGCACAAGAACAATTAAGGAAACTTTCTTTGAAATAGAACGCTTCACTTCTAGTTCCTGTGAATTACTTTCAATCCAATCCTTTAGTAATTGGTGAAGGTTCTAAAGTTCGATGACTAATATTGGTGAATTGTGAGTTATAGGAAGCTGTTTTCATATATGAACTATATTAGAGTAATATGAAGAGTTCAGATAGAATTATTATAATTTTGTAGATACGTGGCCGAAAAGATGAAACTTTTGAAGTTTCAACTTTGATGTAATTTCCGACCGTTGTCATAGTCATAATTTTTACAAGAAGGAAGTCGTAATCAAATGATGAGTGTTTACATTGCTATCTAAGAGTATTGAGACAAATATTTCCCTTCAATAATTTTATGAGATTCTGGTAGGGATTCCTTTGCGACGTTTAGGCTAGCAAGGGAACCTGATAAGGGAATCTTAGGTATCTTTTGAAAAGTTCGAGTTAATATTTGGGATTTTTTAATCCATTTTTCCTGTAGTGGGGAACATGGAATCAGCAATTTTATTAAGCGCGTGTTAGAATTCATTAAATGAAAAGCGGGAATTGGATCAGGAAATAAGAGAAGAATTTATAGTAAAATTAATTTGAGTTAAAGATAAAAATTAGGAAATTAATTGGGATTTAAATTACGTTAAGTGATACCACTACTTATATATAATTTACAAAATTATGTGTGCATTATTATTCATATATTTGAATACATCGGAATCATTTTCAAGAAGAGTTTGCTGATTACGATATTATTTCTAATATTTTAAACTTTTAAAGTGAATTTTGGTGAACAAATACATACAGTTCATTTGCTTAACGTAGCACATTGAAGTCTGCTGTTATAATCTATACAACAACGTACTTCTTTCTCACAAACTGTTACTATTATTTCTTTTTCTAAATTTGTTTTTTACTCATATACTCTAAAGTCAATTGTAGAGGCATGACTTGCATTTATTTATATCATCGCTAAAGTCACGTATTGTTTCAGGCACTTAATTGTTTCTAAAGAATTTAATACAACCTCTGACTGATGATGACTTTCATAACGATTATGGTTTTCTACTAGTAATGACTTACCACCTGTACTGTTATATAGCATGAATCTAGAATGACCAGTTGCACATCACTGATTATGGACAAGATCTTTAGACTAGCTACCATGGGACTTGAAAGTTATCACCCATGCCAACATATGGTAGCAGTACATTATAGTTTCAGACGGAGATCATCATTACAGGCGAAGACAAATCTTCAGAATTGTTCTAAATGGCATTGAAAATTATTGTATATACTGAAATATGATGGTAGTCAATGCTTACAGATGGGAGTCATTTATTATTAAGATCCTCCCTTCAAGCTGGTTCTCGGAGAACGTGAAAGATTGAGCAATGTTCAATCACGAACATACTTGAACTATGCTGAACTATCATGTTACCTATATGCTTTTCGGAATATACTACATCGAAAAAATGAAATTTGAATGATTAAGATTCCTTTGTTAAATAATATTATAAAGCTTATTTTCTTCTTCTATCATTCAAAGATCAAAATAATTAATTTCAGAAGTTTTATATAAAAAGAGGCTATTTATACAAATTGACATGTATTTTAAACTAAAACCTTTTGAAAATGAGAACGAGGCCTTAAACTGATAACTATTATTTCCAGGCTACGTGACTTTTAGTAAAGAATCTAATAGAAGCTTATTTAAAACTGCATCTATGAATTAAAAATATGAATTCCGCGATATAATTTTAAAAATTTATGATTCGTTTTTAAAAAGACAGGCACTTCCATGTACTATAGCTTATTATTATAGACTGATTGTAATTACCTTTTACAAAATTAGGATAAGGAATACATGTCTCAAAAACAAAAAAAAATATATAAATATACTTGCTTCTGCTTTAACTTAAGCTTATTTCTTAAGTATGTCGCTGAAAGCTGTAAAATAGTATTCATTTTGTTCCCCAAACACAGAACAAGTTAAATCCACAAGGAGATATAATATAATATAGGTAAGATGTACTAAAGTAAGATTATTTTTTAAAAAATAAAAATTACAGGAGATTAAACTATGTAATCGAAGTTTCATTTGAACTTCAGTTGATGAATAAAAAGTATTTTATTAACGATTAAAAATTTGAACAAGATATATAGGAAGAGTGTTAACTAATAGTAAGAATTCAAAAATGCTTTGGTCAATTCATTTAAACATACTTTTTATTAATTTGTTTTTTATTTAATTTTAATGTCCAGATATTAATTCCGTACATTTATTTATTATGTGGTAAATTCCTTCCTCAAATTATTTCTCAAGGATTTAAGGGGAAGCAAGATTCCCTTTAGAAGTGGGAGCAAAGGGAAACCACTGCTGTCCGCTCTTTCTTTCCAAGTTAGTTTAATTCAGCGCTCTCCTGTCCTTCGGATGTGCGCAAGAACTGGGCGCGCGCGGAAGGGAAGGGGGAATTCGACCAATCAGATTGCAGATGCTCTGGACTAAAAGGACTGTTAGAGGCAAGAGCGAAAATAGTTGAACGCTGACAGAGAGAGTGTTCGCAGATCATCCCGAAGATGCCGGCCGCCGATACTTGTTGCTGTTGGAAAACCGTCAAGAGTGGAAGTTATGCGTGCGGGACGTACACTTTGGTGAGTCCAACAAATCCATTTGACGGTTTAATTATAAATCCGAAAGGAAGTTAAAGTGTAATTGGGAGTTGGGTTTTGAAATAAAAAGGAAATTGTTGATTTTTTTGCTGAATAAGTTTTATTTGAGTGACGAGAAAAGATTTTTTTGCGGATGGGAATTAATTTTTGATCAAAGAGGTTTTACTTTTGCCTTTTCTCAGGGAAAAAGTCTCAGATTGGAAAATAATTTAGTATAATCTTAAATTAATAATTTAGTTTTTTAATTTATTGTATTTATAATTTAATTTAATAACTTAGTTGATAATTACTAAAGTTTTAAATTGTTTCTTTTCTAACTTTTATCTAAATTTACGGATTAGGAAAAAATATTTGGAGATTAAAATTGCTTTTTTGCATAGAAAAAAAATTAATTAATAATTAAAAATTGTGAAATATTTAGTTAGTAAATAGATATTGCATTATTAACTGAATAAAATTTACTTATCTGTATTAGGAAATTTCTATATGAGGAATTTTTTTTCAAAAGTGAATATATCCGCTATATATTCTTAGCTAAATATATACTTGAATCTTTTTACAAAATTGGATTTTAAAAAATTATATACACAATTTCTTCAGGAATTAAGAGCTTTTCTTATGGAAGAAAATTTAACTACTTTAGTATAGTCCTTAGTTAAAAATTTAGTTTTGTTAATTTTCAATTTAACTTAATTTATTTAATAATTAATAAAGGCTTAAATCGTTTAACTTTATCAAAATTTATTGATTTGGAAAAAAGAAGTCAAAACAGCTGTTTAGTTAAGAAAAAAATTTATTTTGAGAAATATTTAGCTAATAATCGATATTATACCATTTAATGAATAAATTGTTTAACTCATCTGTAATTAGAAATCAATAAATGTGGAGTTTTCTCAAAAATGAATATATCCTTAAATCTTTTCGTAAAATTGGATTTTAGAAATTTTGTATACACAACTTCTTTATAAATTAAGGACTTTTATTATGAAAGAAATGTTAACTAATTTAATTTAGCTGTAAATTAATAATTTACTTTTGTAAATTTTTAATTTCATTATTTATTTAATTATTAGTAAATTCTTTGGTCGTTTAACTTTCATCAAAGTTTACTGATTAGAAAAAAAGACGCTAACGTTAAAACAGTTGATTATGTAGAAAATAATTTATATTGAGAATTATTTACCCAATAATTGTTATTAAATCATTTAATTAATGTCATTTTACTCATGTGTATTAAGAAATTTCTATTTAAGGAGATTATTTAAAAACGAACATATTATGTATATATTCGGAGTTAAATATATCCTTGAAATTTTTTTTACAAAGTTGGTTTTAAGAAGTGGTGTGTGCAGAATTACGTTAGAAATTAAGAGCTTTCATTATAAAATAAACTTTTACTCTTGTATCTTTCTAAATCCCCAAGATGAATTATGTAAATTTATTTAATTGGTTTATTTAAATTATATAATTGAAGAATTATTTATTTAAAAATAAACCTACGCAATCGTATTCAGAATAAGGTATTCTGAATTTAATTAATTTCTCAATCATTAATTTAATCGATTCATATTTTTAATAGAAAGGAAATATATGGAATAAGTAAGAGATATATAAAGTTTAACTTTTAAAAATATTGGTTTCCTCCCAAGTTGTTTACTTATACTCTTATATAATCGGTTACTTGGAAAATTCAGAAAAAAATATTTTTTTTGAAAATGTTATTTAATTTACTTTGATAAGAGCTCCTCATTTTAGTTTCTATTTATCAATTGTTTTGAGAAATTCTGTATAAGCTATATTAATATCAGTAAAACTTATAAAATCTTTTAAACCTCTAACATGTAATCAATAAAATTGAAGTATAATTTTTTGAATGCTATTTCGAAGTTTTATTTTTGGAGTATACTGCGATTAATTTAATGAATTCTTACTTTTGATAAAAATAAAACATATGGAACAAGCATGATTTATATATGACTTTAATAAAAGTTAACTTTTAACTATGCTTATTTCCCAAGTTATTACGAACAGAATTAAGCAAGTAAAATTATTTCTAGATAAAGTGCTTAAAGAAAAATAAAATAACTATAAAAAAAACAAAGTGAACCATGAGTTAAGGTGTAAGATGAAAGAATGCAAAGTTCTTAGCGTTTTGTAAAATAACAGGCGAAAAAACCTTACGCTGGAGAAAAGATAACTATTACTAAAATCGAATGTTTAGAGAGTATTAAAGATAGTTAAGAATGAAAAATGATGCGGATTTAGAATAAGCGCTTTCATAACATGTTTCACGGTCTAGCAACGTACTTCGTGGTTGAAACATGCAATCAAACATCCATCTTCCTTTTAACCCTCCCATGTCGGACAACATTTTATTATTATTTCGAACCTATGTTTATGTTATATCTGTGAATTTATTGGTAAGATAAGAATGCCGTAAACAGTGAATACAAAAGAATTTAAAATGTATAAAATAAAGAGAAAATTGCATTTATCATGTTATTTGTGGCATTTCACATATTTATTTATGTCATTGCATTTTTATTTGACATTAAGAAATAAAAAATAACATCCGGTATGCGTAATGTGAATTTTTATATTGAAAAAGTTTCCGCAAGTGTTATTCCTATTTACGTTATATATATTTTTCTAAATGAACAAATTAAATATTTGGTAATTAGTATAAAGTATTTGTCATGTATTTATTGATATAGAATGCTTGACGGCATTGTACAAATTGTTTTATATTTTTCTCAATAATGTTCATATATTATGCAGATTGAAAAAATCAGATAAATTAATTAATACTGATATTTGTTCTGCAAAATGTTTTTTTATAAATTATCTTAATAAATAGTTAAAATATAAATAGAAGAACGGTAACCAAAAATTTATAATAAATTCAAACTTTTATCCGAGCATTTTTAAATAGATAAGCATATTATATAAGATTAAATATTTTATGAATTGAATTAAAGAAGAAAAAGTAAATTAATTGAAAAAAAAGATAAACGTTTTTTTTTCATTTAATAAATTAATTGATATTAACATTTGTTTCTGAAAAATGTTTTTAAATCGCCTTAATCAATAAATGAAATATAAATAGAACAATGATTACAAAAAAATTAGTATTAAAAATATTTTAATTTCTATCGAAACATCATTTATAAGTAGATAAGCATGTTATTAAATATTGAATATTTTGTGTTAAATAAGTTAAAGGTAAAATAATTTAGAAAAAAGCTTCTAGAAGATTTTGAAAGATTACAGAAAATACTTTATAAAAGTCTAATTTTTATTTGAAAATAAAAATTACTCTTAACGGTGAAGAAAATGATATATTTTACAATTACATCAAAACTTTATAGCGTATGGCAACTAATTTAAACATGTTTTGGAAGTTTATTCGCTCATTGATTTTTTTTCGTCCTTTTGAACAAAGACGAACTGAGTCAGCGTCTGGTAGAAATGGCTTTCGACGGCTAATATTTTGCAATTAAGTCATGAAAATACCAATAATATTGATGGTAGTTATATATTATGATACATATATACTATGAATTTAGTTTTGCAAGTTGAAAAAATCAGACATTTTCAACAAGTTATATTTTAAAATTTATTCTTAAATATATAAAACACTAGGGAAAGTAAATTCTAGAGAGATATTTTTTGATTAAGTAAAAATAAGTTTTATAGATGTTAAATTCTGCAGTAGGGAAGGGTACAAATGATTGTAATAGTTGAATTTATTTATTATTTTAAGTATTTTATATTAATTAAAACAGTTCTGAAGTATGTAGTGGCCCAAAAAGAGTTAATATTGAAATTTACTGAAAATATAAATTAAGTAAATAAAACGTAGAATGAAATTAAAAAAAGAAATTTGCACTAGAAGAGGAATATATTAGGAAAAACAGATGTACTTTACTCAGAAAAACATGCTGTATTAATGAAAATTAAACCTTGGAAAAAAACTTAAAAATTGTTTGCACATCAAAAACAAAATATTAAATTATTTTAATATTAATGAATATAAAAGTATATTAGAATATTTTATTTTTTAATATTTTTATATTCATGAAAAATATAGGTACTTACAAACTTATGACAGATAAACGAAATTATATTTAAAGATCTAGAAAAAAGATTTATTCTAATTTCCATACTTTTAAAACTTGAAGAAATAGTTAAAATAAATCTTGAACTATTTCAGGAAAAGTGCATAAAAATTTCAGATTCTGAACGCGGCTTTTCTTTATGTATATGATCTCACGAGCAGACATTTTGCAATGTTTATCATGTAGATTGTATCCTTTGAAACCCCAAGCAGTTTGAAAGTCATAAACATTTAATATGATTAGAGAGTGCTATGTCACGTCATATTTGAAGGCCATCTTAACTATTTATGTGTCCAACACACCTATCGCAACATTTTCTGTTTTACGACTTTTATTATGGAGGATATTGCTTCAACTATAAAGGGATAAATCAGGCTCTTATGCTAGGGCTATTGTGTTTTTATAACAAAAAGAATCAAAGGGTAAATTTATGAATATGGTGGGATACTTTTCAAGCTAACTAATTTTATAAAGGTAAAGGCAACCGCAATAGGATAAAAACATTGTTTACCGTGAGTTGATCTCATACCAGTGTCTTTTGTATATATTTGGACAAGAAAGGACATTCTTGATAAATTAAAGTTACGAGTTTGATCTTATAAAACGAGTAACTTATAAAAACTTCTTATTTTGAACCATATGGTTGTTATTTTGGGTTGAATACAGTAATTTTGAGGCGTAATCAGATTACAAGGACGTAAATGAACCGGAGCCCCTGTCAAAACATCTGCAACATACCAAAGAAATACTGTTTGGCCTTCTATAACAATCGCCTTTTCATATATAAAACATATATATGAAATTGAGTTTTGAACCTAGAATCTATTGGTCATAACGATGAGATCACATTTAGACTATCAAATCCCTTTAAATTATATACATCCTTTGGCGTTTTTTGAATTCCATAGTTAAGAATGGAATAAACTGTTTTTTTTTTGTACGAAATGTGATGAAATATGTAATAATTTGAGAACTCAGTCTAAGCTTAGCTCTTTTAAATACAGACATATTTTAACCAAATGATGGATCCTTATCTTCAAACTTTAGGACGTAAAAAAAGTTATGTGCTTTGTATGTTAATCCTTTTGACTATAGCGTCCTCCCGCAGGTATGCAGAAATCCCATAGTGGGAAATGCTGGCTCAGTTATTGTCTTCGTCATCTGACCACGATCCCAACGTCGAATATCGATATCAATCCTTTTGTAACTTAATATCGTTATCATACTGCTGTACTCAAATTATCATTTTTCAAAATGATAAGTTCAAATTAAGTCTTTCAAAAGTGTATTGCTCAAATTATCATTTTTCAAAATTATAATCTCAAAGTCTTTCAAAAGTGCTGTAATCCGACACGAAAATCATATATAATTCACAAAAATCTCAACTATTCTAAGGATTCGTAATAAATCAGGAAGACAACATATTCTCGAATTGGATGGCGTCATCTATTAAGAATAAAAAAAGGAAATTGAAAACTAGACAGTAATTTAAGTAAAGCCTCTAAAATGAGATCCATTATCAATCATGTTTAACAAACTATGCTATTCAAAGAAATTCTGAGTAGCATTTATATTCGTGTAATTTTTTTGGCTTAAATAATATAACTAATTTATACTACTTCCAGTATAAGCAAACCCAAACAATTACAGCAATAGTTGGATTGGTTAAAAAAATAAAAACTTTTGCCTAGACAGGACGTTCTTTGATAGTATCCAAAAGTGTCTCCTATGCCACTTTACAAATGCACTTATTTTATAAATTGCATTTGTCTGCACTTGCGTCGACAAGTTCGATTGGGGTGTTCCAAGAATTCCGAAGAATTTAGGTTGAAATTTCCTTCTTTCAAGATGGACTGCTGTCCCGAATTTTGAATACCTTTTGTGATTTTCTTATTAACTTAAATGAGTCTAAAGTGACTTCCCAAATTTTAAATAAAGATTCACGATAAATGTAAATGATAATGTTAATTAATGTAAAAATAAATGATGTTATTTAATGTAAAAATAAATTAAGTTAATTAAACGGAAAAATTGTGCATAATTATTGTAGCAGAAAATAGCATTTCTATTAAAGCTACTATAATAACTTAGTAGGGAAAAAAATTAACAAATCACCCAATTTTATTAATCAGCATCATATGATCATTTTATGAATAAAATATTTGTTGTAATTCACTGATCTAAAAATAATTTTGACAGATTTTACAAAAGATTTAATGTAGAATTTAGAATATTTATAAATTTTTTTTGTAATGTAACTGACAGGGAATCTAGTGTAATTTATTTCTGATTAATGTTTGTTTATATATTGTATAAATTAAAACATAACTGAAATGACAATCTAAGTCAAACGCAAATATAAAAAATCTGAGAAATATTAATTTGTATAAACATCCGAAAAAATAATATTCCGTATAATAAATTCTATATAAAAGAAGATAAACATATTCCGTAATCCTTTCAACATTTTATTAAAAAATCTTAAAAATTGTTACGAAGAATTATAATATTTGAATAATTTCAAAATGTCGGTAAATTTCAAATTTTTATGTTTTCTGTTCTCAAAAATATAATTTTAAAACTAAATCAGCTCCTCTTTGTATATCCGTTTACACTAGTGCATTTAACTAAATAGATGAAATTTAGTATGTAGTTATCAAACGATTTGGTTTTTGCTGAAGCAACTGATTGTGTGACACAAAGTAACTCAATAATGCAACTCAATAAATTAAATCTTACGGGTATTCGTTACGCTAATATTGTTTTCTAACATCAAAATGTGGGCTAATTCCTTCAAAAAATATAATACTTATCAATCTCGGTATTTATGTGGGTGGAATTATAGATAAAAATAGTACAGGCTGGATAAATAAAATTTGGTATGAAGTTTTGCCACTAAATCTGTAGATTTGTATCAAATTTAACTAGAATTAATCTAGTAAAAAATAATATTTTTTGTATTCTTACTTTTTTCTTGGATAAAATGAAACTTAACAAAGCAATGTTTGTAACAATATTCTGTGTACACTTATTATTCATGTTCAAGAAAAATATTAGACATTTTTATGACATTGGTATCATTTCTGATAATTTATTAGAGAAAAAACTAATTTTTGATACTTTTGAATGATATGTATTGATGTTCAAAAGAAAGGTTTAATAAAGGCAAAAATATTTTTAGACTATAACTGATAAAAGATATTACCAGAAAAGTCACGCCTTCTTGTTTTCTTAATGAAATAAAGAGTTTTATTTTTAAAAAAATTGAAGCAACAATTAAAAAATTCTTATTATTAATTTAAAATTATCACTGTTATAATCTCAAAACTGTCATTTTTAGCCTCGTGGTTTAAATTTTACTTAACATTATGCATAAGATTATTCGACGAATAGCGCAGTAGTTCATCCGCTTAGTATAAAAACTAGCATTTTTCAATCTTGTGTCAAATTAAAAGTTTGTCTTTAGAGTTCAAGCAATATTCGTACATAAAAACTGTTCATGTATTTAAAAAGTTCTTTCGAGTTTTTTAAAACGATATTTATCTTTCTGAGGAACAAAAATTCAAACAGGTGCTGTAGTTTATTGTTGATTCTTATGGATCACCTAATCGATTGACCATGGATACAAAGACACAAAGACCATTTGTCTTAAAAGAGAAACTAATAAAACTGAGTGCTTTTGTTTAGGAAGACGTGAAATGAAAGTTAGTTTCTGTTAGAATCTAAAATTATTTCCCTTCCTCGCGAAAACAGAAGTTTAAACTCAATCGTTCATCATTAAGTGGAGAGTGAAAAAAAGGCATTCCAACTTTTGCGTAAAGATGAACAATAGAAAAGTTCCAACTTTTTAAACGCATAAAATCGTTTGAATACATCAGTTTCTTGCATACTTTAGAGTCCATTTGTTATGCGAGTGCTTTTATAAAATAGTATCAAAGGGTCTCCATTTTTTGTTTTAATAGAAATTTTACTGAGTAAAGAAAAGTTGTTTAAAAGAAAGAAACTAATGAAAGATTGCATATTTAATGAAATAGAATATAATGCCTCACGAAAGATAAAACAGTTAGTACTAAAATAAATTACAAAATTGTTTACAATTTATGAAGAATAATGAATAGCATAGTTTAAGCAGAGCTCGTTCTGAAATATAAAATGTAATATAAATAAAATATAATAATATAATAATAAATAAAATATAATATAATAATAATAAATAAAATATAATATAATAATAAATAAAATATAATATAATAATAAATAAAATATAATATAATAATAAATAAAATGTAATATAATATAAAATATAAAATTTTACTTTGTAATGTTATGCGTGGTACTCAATTACCTTGCAGAATTTCTATGTTGATTTAAACATTTATCGTAACAACAACGAGTTTCTGGTCTATTTCTCCTCAGCTTTCTTGTCGTCTGAGATTACAGGCAATTACTCGAGTTACTGTAATTTTTTCGCCAGTTTCTCAATTCTTGGCACTGAGAAACATCTTCAGGTGTGGGAAAAGACCTAGCACCATACCGCAATTCCGTTTGTAGAGCTTACGTGGCCCCTCTCTGGTTTGAAATAGATGTAAAGTGACTTAATTGAAGAAAAAAAACTACTCAATATATCAATATTCCTCGAATTTTATTCCTAGTACATCCTTACTCCTCCTCTAGTACCTCAATTTTCAATTCCTACAATTAGTCCGCACTCTTTCTATATTTATATTGTTCAAATATTCAATCGTTAATAAAATATTTTATATTCATCCACTCAAGTTGAAATACATTTTTTTGTGGGGGATGACACTTGATGTTAATACAGTTTTTTCAAAAAATAATTCATTGGTTAAATTTAATTCACTTTTAATACTTTAAATAGAGTTTTAGCAGTGTGTAATGAAAATCGAAATCAACAGGCAGTAGTTTAATCGTAAAATTAGAGGATATCAATATTTTTCACGTGAAGGCGAAGAATGTGAGTTCAATTCTTATAAAAATCAATTTTTGGAAAAAAATTGCTTTAAGTATACGTTTAATCCAAATCATTTTTGAGATTGAGTTTGCAGTTGTGGCTTAGTGGTGAAAATGAAGGATTTTTTTTTCAAAAAAGTAAAGTTGAATAAAGTGGTCTTCTTTTTTCAAAAATAAAGTTTACGTTCAATTCCGATTTCTCTCCTTAAAATCTTTGTCATCAATTGTTGGTCACTTTTCCTTACTAAGCCTTAAGATTGAGTAACGTGTCGATAAGGAAAATGGAAAATTGCAAGGAAATTCGTTTTATATTTTGCCACTTAATATTGTGATTCTGCCATATGTATATACATACTTAAATTAATTTTAATTATTTAATAAAAAGTAACTATAAATAAAAAAATTGTTCCTCTAAGTAGGAATTGGGTTTTAAATTTTTTAATAATATTTCTTATTATTCTTCCTTCATATTTTAAAATCATACTATGGGTTATCATGTCCGTTAATTCAGTTTTCTTTGGATATCATTTATTCTAGTTTTTGTTAATGATATATGCATTCGTATTTCGTCATTTGTAAGTTTCTTTGCAATTTATTGCAATATAATTTTTAAAATAAACTCCACCTTCGGACAGGGGACCACATGAGCTTTAGAAATAAATGTGTTGCATGGTGCTAAATGTAGTGTCAGTATTCTATGTCTTTTGTCCACCGTAGATTTAAAAATTGAAATTCGAGTCCAGTATTGATTACTGTGGCAAATAAGTAAAAGAACAAAACCTTTTTTTTTATGTGTTGCCGAACCACGAAATAGTTTTTTTAAATTCAGGAGTCACGTGAAATGCTAACCCCTTTTGTCGTAAAACAAGATGACGGAGAATAAATACTCACAATCTTTATTTACATTAGAGGGAATTTTTTTTTTAAATGCCAATCATTTTTGTCTTTATTGAGCTATTTAAGAATTCTTAGAAAGCACAAATTCTTGTATACTAAGTTCTCAGACACAGTTTTAAATAAAATTGATCTTGAAATTCCTAGAAATTCTAATAAAAGCTTAGAATTTTGAATATATATTTGGATTTGGGCATTAACTGAGTGTATCTAATCATCCCTGATTACAGATGGTGAACGTAAATGCGATTCGACGTGGACGTTTCCCGAACTTTCTCGAATAATTTCGTCCATTTCCTCATTTAACTGTCTCAAATTATGTTGCCATATATGGAGACGAATATATCGAGCTTTCATGTTTCTTACTGTTAAGAACCGCCTGATTGATCTGTTTTACAATCTTCGGGACGATCGATGTTCTTAAAGTTGAACCTCATATTCAAAACATAAACTCAACAAACCATGAATACGAATGCCGTTGAATTCTGAACAAAGAATGCTGCAAATCTGTGAGTTTATTTATTCTTATGCGGGGACAAAATTAGAAACTATATTAATAATCGGTCTTTTCTTAAAAACACTATTCACGTACAGGAAATATTTGCCGTTTGCAAAAGTTCTTTAAAAAAATAAAGTATTATTGGTGAAATTAATTTCTTATTAAGTTATGATAGAATTTGAATTTATATTTTTGGAACTTGTACACACTAAACTAATTTCAAATTTGAAAAAAATATTGAAAATTTTGTATGGATAGTGAAACTTTTACTGTAACTAAATACAATTCTTACTATGCAATAACTACATTTATGCCGGTGTCCTGGCACAGAAGTAGCGCGTTTCCTCGTGATCTGGGCGTTCCGGGTTCGAGTCCTGGTTAGGGCATGGTTGTTTTTCTTACCATCTGTGAGATGTGTGAATATGCCCCCTGTAAAAAGCGGCTGTGCTAGCGAGTGTATGTGTGTATCATCGTCATATTAGCTAGAAGTCAGATATCTACCTTCGGGTGCTTAGTTGTTCCTACACTCAGAAGCTACTGCACCCCTCTTTCCGTTGTGAAGAACAGAATACATAATTGTTTCATGCTATTATTTTACCTTATAGATTTGAAATTGTATTTATGATTTTTAGTATCATATTATTGTAATCCTAATTTCCAGCTATTCACATATTTTATAGAATTTTACCTTTCCATAATTTTTAAATAACCTCTGTTTTGAATAAATACGCATGTATGTACAAATGTATTACTTGAAGAGAAATATTACTTAATGCTAAATCTATAATCTGTACCACGTGGTTTGATTCAGAATCAAAGTTTATTTAGCTAAAATATTATGTATTAATTAATACATTCTCTCTCATGTTTTACGCCTGAGATTAGAATAATATATTTAATTAGATAACTCTTTCATACTCACCTTTTAACTTTATTATGAGCTTAGATAGCTAGTGGAAAACAGAAGGGTGAGTCCCTAGGCAGCCAACGATTTAAACCTTTCTAAATGCAGTTAGGAACAAGCGATACCAATAAAAAACACCTTTCGCTCAGAAAAGCATCATTAAATATAATTGATTCTGGAAACAAAAAATCAAAGATTCTATTTCTTAGTTCAAGTTAATAGTCAACCGATCTGTTATTGTAAATTTGAAATGGAAACTGCCGGTTCAGATGTCCTCTTCATTATTCGAC
This sequence comes from Argiope argentata, assembly GCA_026289955.1. Lineage (NCBI taxonomy): Eukaryota > Metazoa > Arthropoda > Arachnida > Araneae > Araneidae > Argiope > Argiope argentata. The sequence goes on from JAOUZG010012691.1 coordinate 4,437,780, forward strand.
CATTCCTCAAATTAGGTGGTTTAATTGGTGGGGATCAGTGAAATGAGATTGGAGGTTGCCACCATTTTAATATTTTGGAACACAATTAGGATCTATTAATATAAACGAAGAAACCCTCATCGTGGAAAAACATCATTAAATATAATTGATGGTGAAAACAAAACCCTTCAGTAGGTTTTTAAACTGTACACTATTAGGTTGCGCAATTTGTTCCCCTATTAAGTTTCCCAATTTGAAACTTTATATTTTCGAAGATCACTGGTTTATATAAACTTAATGCAATTTGTAGCTTATGGCAAGGATCAGATGATATATTTTTTATAGTTCTTTAGGGTAGAGTCGGATACTGCTCAGATATCATTCTGACCAATTGACCGCTGTTCAAAATAATGATTCTTTCGAAACATCTCTTGTTTTGCTTAGAAACGGAACGCTGATGTAGCTAAGCTATAATTGAGCAAGATTGAAGGCTCAAATTTATCCCCAATTAAACGAATTTATTTATAATAAAATGTTTTTCGATTGTTAGAGTTTTTAGTTGCTATTTCTAATTATGAAGTTCAAGTGTCCATGTAATTTCAGCTGATTGTAAGAATTGAATGATGTGGGTTTTGTTATGAACTTTTACTGGGATAGAGGTTGCTGGCTCAGATATCCTCTTCGACATCCGATCATTGTTAAAACTAATGAGATTCTTACGAAACCCCTGTTGTCTGGCTAGAAAATGAGTATTACTCATTATATTTTTAAAAACAGTCCCAATAGAAACCATATACTATCTACGATCAACTATGCTTATAAATAAATAGAACTTAAAACTGACGCTACGAGTCAATCAATCGGTTTTTATGGGGCTTCCGGTTCAAATATCATCTTCATTATTCGACCCCTATTCAGGGTTAATTGGATCAGGGGAAAAATCAAGTGGGGAGGATCAGGGGAAAAATCAAGTGGCAGCTAAAGAGTTGAATATTTTTAAATACAATTAGGATCAAGAAATGCTAACTGAAAAAAACACTTATTTATGGAAAAACATCAATAAATATAATTGATCGTGAAAAAAGAACCCCATAGATTGTTTTTAGGCTGTGTATAAGTTACATAAATGTTATTAGACTATCCAAAATCTGAAAGTTCCCCAATTTGAAACTTTATCTTTCCGAAGATAACACTGCATATAGACTTTCATATTTGATGGTTAAGATAAAATGATGTGTTTTTATGGATCTGCATGCGTGTGTGTAAGGGTGGGGGGCTGTTTCAGATATAGTCTTTGCCATTCGACCATTTATGAAAATAATGAGATTTTGAAACGCTTCTTGATTTGCTTTGAAAAAAAAGGGTAATGTGACCAAATAATTAATGCACATTACCAAAGGTTCAAATTTATCCTATTTCAAAGATTGTAATTATTATAGCTTGTTTCTCAATTATTAGATATATTTTGGTTGTTTTCTTCTAATTATAACGACCAAGCTCCCAATGCATTTATAGCTGATGGTAAGGATCAAATGATATGGTTTTGTGGATCTCTATGGAGATGAAAGGGGAGCTACTGGCTCATGTGTTATTTTCGTTATTCGACCATTGTTCAAAATAATGATTTTTTGAAACATCTGTTGTTTGGCTTAGATAATAAGTACTATTAATTATATATCAAATAAAGCCTTCCCGATTTGAAACCATATATTATAGATCAACCGTGCTTATTATGATGCTAAGAATAGAATGATCTATTGTTATAAATCTGGAGTGGGAACTGCCGGTTCAGATAACTTCATTATTCGAGCATTGTTCAAATTAGGGTGTTTAATTGGTGGAAATTAGAGGAGGGTGTTTAACTAAGAAATTAGGAAGCCAAAAGGTCGAACTTTTCTAAATGTAATTAGGATCAAGTAATATTGACGAAAAACATCATTAAATATAATTAATTGTGAAAACAGATCAATAGATATTTAAACTGTCCATTGGATGCATATATGTTATTAAGTTATATAAAATATTCGCTTATTAAAGGGTCCCAATTTGAAACATTATCTTTCCGAAGATCACATGCGTATATAAACTTAATGTAATTAGTAGCTGACGGTAAATATCAAATGATGGATCTGTAAGTTTGTGTGAGCTGCTGGATCAAATGTCCCCTTCGTCATCCTACCATTGTTCAAAATAATGATTCTTTCAAAACAACTTGATTTATTTAGAAACGAAAGACTAATGTAACCGAGCAATTATTGCACTCTACCGAAGGCTCATATTAAACCAACTTGTTGTGATTACTTATGGCACTTGATAGGGACAAGCCCCGCTGAAACATCAGCAGATTTTAAGCCGAAGATACGCGTCCTTTGTTTCAAGTAGCTCCAACTAAGGCCAAGAGTACGACTTTAGCTATATACTCATCACAAACGCTTGCACAACCTTGTTTTACAGAAGGGACAGTCACACATCTCACAGATAGCACACAAAATAACAACCATGACGGAACAGGGAATCGAACCCGGGACTCACAGAACTAGAGGAAGACGGGCTACCTATGTGCCAGAAAGACGGCTCAACCAACTTAAAAGTACTTAATTATCATAACATGTTTTTCTATCATTAGTGAGATTTTATTTGTTTATTTATAATTATGTGAGTTAAGGCCTCTATGATTCTAACTAACAAAACTAACTTCAAACTTCTCTTTTAAGATTTTATTCACGATAAATATATTTTAATTCGAGAGAAGCTTTACAGTCGGTGTCGTTTTTTGAGAGGTAATTAAAGAAATCGGTCTTATTTTAAAAAGAGAGAACTAAGCGCTTAAACCTATAACGCCTCTTTTTCACATTTTAGATATTTTTGAAAGACAAAAGACATTTTCTTTGTGATTGAAAAAATTAATTTTGTTATTTGTAAATTGCATTTAAGAATAACATTTCCCCCTAAAACATTTACAATTTTAAAAGCAAAATTCATTAAACAATTTTAAGCTTCTTAATAAATCTTTTTATTTTACCATATTTTGTGCACTCAAAGCATTTAAATTAAAATTGGTAACACAAAAAATGCCTTGATTCTTTAAAAGAATTTTACTAATTAATACTTTTTATTGAAATACTACAAAAACTATTTAGGTGCAGTTATTAATTATGACTGTTTTTCCTGATTGTGTGTTGCTTATGTATAAAAAAATTAGTGGAAAATGCTAAGTGGTTTCGATGAATTTCGGAATTTCCCAGCGGGGTTTTCAACTTTTTTAACACTACTCCGGAAAGTAACTTAAAAACAACTTCGTCTGAAAAATTGATTACTCTAAGTTTTTTCCCTCGCTTTTTTTATTGCTCGAAAGAACTTAAGAAAACAACTTAAGAGTAATTTATCATTACTTAAGAAGATATTAAGTATTTAGTACCAAATATTGTTATCAGTGTCTTAAAAAAGTTTAAAAAAACATTCACCCATTGAATAAAAAAACATGTAAAATGTTTGCTTTTTAATTATTTGTAATGTTAAAGTTTGATACGTAAATCCGATACATTTTACGTGAAGTATTAACTTTTAAACTTGAAACAATCTTAACAATCTTTTGTTTAATGTCTTTATTGTGTCATTTAGCTGCTTGTAATTTCCTTGAAGACAGGTTTACAAATCGGAAATCTGTAAACTTCCTCTTAAATAATTCTAAACAAATTATATTGCTTGTAGGTAATTAAAAAATCCTTTTAATGAAGTTTTTAAAAATGTGAAACAATATTGTATTTAAAAAGAGGACAAAATCATATCAGTACTGGTATTTCTACAATAATTTCACTTTACAAAATATTAAGTTGAGTATCGATAAATTCACTTTATAATAAAGATTTATAATCTCCACTGAAGAAATTCTAATCAAATTCTATCCTATTATAAGTAGATAATTGAAATAATAATAATAATTGAAGTATTTGAAAATTTAAAGAATGATGGTAATTATAAAGTTGAAGTAAAGTTAAAAATAATTATGAAGTGAAATAATTTTGTATGATGGTAGTTATAAAATTAAAGTATGATGGTAATTAAAAAGTTGAAATAAAATTAACATAAATAATTATGGAGTAAAATAATTGTGTATGTACATTTATTTCACTCTATCATTTTTTACTATTTTGAAGTTATCAATAAATGCTGAAGCATACAAAGTCAGCTTATCTTTGTCAAAAGGGTTTTACTTTGCTATATTTAAGCAAAGGATTTTGAAAAAAGTATTTTAAAAAAACTTAAACACGATGAGAATAACGTGTATAAAAGAAATTAGGCAAAATGTGAATAATGACGATTAATTTAAACAATTCAAGTATGATGGTAATTACAAAGTCCAACAAAACTTCACAGAAGTAAATGTATGATAGTCACAATAATTTCACTCCGTTTTTTTTTTACTTTTTTGAATTAATATGCAAATATTGAATCTTAGAAACTCTTCTTAGATATGCCCAAAAGAATTTTTCTTTGCTTTAAGCAGATAATTAAAAAAATAAGTATTTAAATTTGAAAAGTATTTAAAAATGCTAAATATGATGTTTACAGAAATGACTGTCCATCGCTTTTTTTCTTCATTGAAATCTTACTTATTGGTTATCTACAAACTCCCTTTAATAACTCTCATGGAATTTTATCGTGTCCTACGCTGATGATTGAGGAGTAAAACATTTTAATTAAGATATTTAAAAATATAAAATATTATTAAAAAAGATTTTAAAAAGCTAATCTATACTGCTGTTAAATAGACGTTAATAAAAGCATACATGAGTTACATGAGATAAATACATACATGAATACATGAGTATGTAGAATAATAAGTCTACATACTTATTAAGCTAAATATAACTCAGATTTTTAAAAAAACTAGGCAACTAAAGCATTTTAAAATGTCTCCGTTTCTATTGTTGTTGTTTTCTATAAAAGAACTTTATTAATTTTTAACTTTATATCCCGTGGCTTGCAACTTTAAAAAAAACTGTAAGTTATGGGACCTTTTGGTGCCATATTTCTTAGACACTTATCAAAAAAGTTAACTGATGTTTTCTGTTGTTAAGTTTTTGAGATACTTTTGTTTTTAGATTTTAAAACTGCTCTTCATAAATCAGGGAGATAAGAAAATACATTCTTTTGATTATTAAGTTCCTTTTTCGGAAACTTCTTTTTGTACGGATTAATTTTTTATCTGGAATTTTAAATTGATATTTGATTTTAAAAAGGGAAATAAAAAAATACTGTTAAAAATTAGTCATTTTTTATATGCGCTTAAGTTCTTGCAATGTTAATTTAAATAAATAATTAAATATCTATTAACTAATTTCCTAACTTTATGAAAATATGAATAAAACTTCAGATCAGAATGCTGTTCAAAACATTTTTAGGCATATACAAATATAGATTAAAAGCCTTAAATAAATGCTCTAATATTTCCAGTTTCATATAGTTTAAACATATGCATAAGATATTCGCATCAAGTTCTATAAAATTTTATTATTTTTCAATAATATTTTTATAATAGTCCTCGAATATGGTATACAGGTTGCTTCTAAAATGCCGAACTTAACTTTAGGGGTATGTTTGGTATATAGAAACAATTAATTGTTTACAATAAAACCTGGAGTTGTAAAAGGAAGGCAATCGATCATTTAAAATTGTGCTACATGCGCGCACACTCGTCCCCCCCCTCACACACGCACACTCGCACACACACACACACACAGTTTTCAGAACAGTTGCAGTAGAGGCTGTGGCCAAAATGAATTTTTGCACAATGGCACTTCAACAGTAAATTGTAAAACCTCGTCCAAATCGAGAAAAATACTATTCAGAGTAATGCATTAGATGTTTCCAAAACTTATCCTCTCAAGTTTTGTGATGTCATATACCAAAACTACGACATGGAATGTCTGCTGGCCCAACCATTAATCTATAGGCCACATTTAAATAATATTGTAAATTTCACGAATTATTTAAAACCTATATATTATTTTATATTTCTGTTAAACAAAAATACATAACTAAAGTAATCATACGGAATATTCCTAGAATTTCGACAAAGATATGTTTGGTTGCAAAAGAATTCTAAAAGTTAATTTCTTTTAGTCTACAATGATTCTTCGTACATAAATAAAAATTTCTCAGTAAAGAGTAAATAACCCTTTCTCTTGTTTCATATAGATATCTATGTATTCGTATTATTTTCATCTTAATGATGTCCCTCTTTCGATTTCATCTAATGATTAATAATTTTACCATTAGTAAGAGAAAATCTGAAAGAAAGAAATTCCTTATCAACCCACACATTTAACTCAACTTCATTAGATATTTTTTGCGTCTCATAGATTCGAATTTCTGATATAAATGTAAGCCCCTAAAAGGCTGCCATTTTCTGGTTAAAGGAATCCGGGGAATAAGAGATTTGAGAGATATTAAGTAAATCTTTTATTTACTTAATTGCAAATAATATGAGCTATGTTTTAAAAAGCTTCCAAACTTTTGAATATTTGAAAGTTCTATCTTTAGTTCAGAAATGTATCTTTTACTCCTAAGTAAAATGAAATCCTTTTCTAATTAGGATTCATTTTTAGGATTTCAAATGAAGGATAAACTTTGTTAAATACCTTTGCTTGTCACTGTCAAAGGAAGGCAACTTCTGAGGGTAATGAATCATAATGAAATCCTTTCTTTTCCTCTTTCAGTCCATATTGTTGTTAGCTGCACTGAAAATTTTCAAAAATAGTTTCAGATCGCTGTAACAAATGCATTTAAGTCAGATATCTGACTTTCTGTCAGACAATTAGCAAAATCGATAGACACCAAAAAGACCCGAATGGAAGCATAACCTATGAAATCGGTGCATAGCTCTTTTTCTTTAAGTTTTCAAAAATTTGAGACATGTCACGTTTCGGTTTTAAGCTAGAATAATTCTCAAAGTTATACTTCGAATTTTAAGGATTTAAATAGGAAATAAAAGGTATTTGAAATTGGTTGTTAACTTAGATTTATTCAAATCCCGCTTCGAAGTAAAGCCATGGCAGTTTTGTGGCTAGCCTTCAGATATTTTAAAGACTTATGTTCTTTTTCTTTCGTTTCTAGTATAATGATTCAGTTCATCTTTGTTTCTTATGCAAAGTATGCGAGCCAGAAATATTTTGACTATCAATTAAGCTAACTTTGAAATCTTGATTAATCACCATATTTGAGATTTCCAAAATATTAGATACTTATTACAATTGTGAACTGATAAATGCAGAAATGAAACTTTATGAAATTTTGGACAAAATGTTTCCTATTGTCCTCCCGTGCACTTGAGATCGAGAAAATTTCAAATCACTTTAGCTAGATAAATGGAATTTGGTATAAGGTTTTTGGTATTAAAATAAATGGCACTTATCAAATTTCTGCCTAGAAAAGTCAAAAGGATAGTTATATTTCGATCCATCTATTCCTGCATATACGAAAATGACAAGTGAACATAAAATAATTAAAATGTGAGATTTTTAAAACAATAATTTTACTCTCTAACTAAAAATTGTTTTATTAATTTTATAATTGTGATTTTGGATAAATTCTGTGATTATTTGTTTATACTTACTTGAATTCGTGCACTGAAAAATACAAGCAATATGAATGAAATTGTGGCATCTGACTTGAATGATTTTGACATGAAGATGAATGAAATCTTGTCTTAACATCACATTTGTCAATCAATATCAAATTTTTGACCTTGTCAATCTGATGACTGAATTCGAAAATTTGTACTCGGTTCTTATCATATTACAAAATTAAACTACCCTAAAATATGCAAATTAATGAGAAAACAGTTAAATCACATCAGTTCCGATTATTTCAGCTGATTCGTTGATAACCAGAGATTTGATAGCAAATATTTGAAACAATATTTTAATTAAATTAATTGCAAATTCTCGCAGTTGTGTTCTTAAATAGCTGCCAACCTAGAATATTCTAAAATTTTATTTCGAGTTTGGCGATACACCTTTCCTGAATATAATGAAATCCTTATCTAGAGGAGGATTCATTTCTGTCATTTTAAATGCAGGATAGGCTTTGTATATGCAAAGTATATGTACTGTTGCCTGACAATAACAAAGGCATTAACTTCTAGGAGTAACTGATTCTTTTATACCTTTTTTTTATTTAGTACAAGCTTGAACAACCGTATTTTAGTTAGACATGTTAATTTGTTGTCAGAAAATTAGTAAAATCAATGGAAACCATAAAGAATAACATTAAGCAAAAAAGAGAGAATGTAATTTCATAAATAAGTCATGATTATGTCCGCTACTTCTGATTAAATAGTTTTACAGCTAATTAATTAAGATTTAAATTAATTAAATGTATTTTTCATCTAGTTAGATGAAATTAAAACAGTTTAATTAGTAATTAACTTCCATTTGTAAAAACCTGTTTACACAAGAAGTATGTTCCAGAATAAACTATATTTTGAATGGGCTCACACCCAGAGCTTTCCATTTGAACGCTTCATTAAACACAGACATCTCAACGTCTTTTTTCTGTATTTTTCTCAGACATTTGTATCCTTTATATATATATATATATATATATATATATATAAAGTTACAAGATAATCTAGAATTTCTCATTGATTTTTTATAAAAAAAATTAAATATAAGATTTCAAATGTATAGTTTTAAACATTTGCATAAAAATAAATATAATAATTAATTTAAGAAGTTTTCGATTTATGTTTTTATGCATTTTTAAAGAATTGCATTCATTTTTTACACACTGCAAAACGGCGTTATAAAAGGTCTGTAGAGATGCAATCATTGAATGATGGCTTAAAAACCTTGTAAAAATTGCCAAGGTGAATTATCAAAGTTGGCAAGGAGAAAAAAGTTTTTTTTAATAGTTCGTTCCATAAAAATCTCTTCATAAGAATAGAAATGAACATAAAAATTTCCTGTTAAGTTGAAATAAAGAATGTTGTTGAAGTTGGTAACTTAATACGCTTTCTATTCGAAAGTAATTTAGGTTAATTTTTCAATTTTTACAATATTATAATTTGATGTTTGTGCCTTAAATTTAACATGAAAAGAATTAAACTGTTCTTTTAGAACTTTCCTCATTCATCACATATTTAAATTTCTTTGAAGAGCGTTTGTAAGTAAATCAAATCACAATAGCCTGTTTTAAAAATATTCCCAGAAATCTGTCTTGAATATCTTGAAATTTTTTAAACGTATGAGCACTTTAGATAATTAGTATCCATCGATGTTTGTCTAATTTTCAGTAGTAGTAATTTGTTGGAAAAACATCGTGATTATGGTTTCCAAGGTGAATGCTTCGATTATTTAAAAGTTATTTCATACTGGTAGAGCTAGAGTATTCTGATGACAATTAGGCGTGTGACAAAAGTGGTATTACTCCGGTAAAGAACATATGATTAGCATTAAAATAAGTAACATAAAAAATTAATTACTACTTAGGTCAACATTTTTTTTATTTTAGTTGCTTTATATTAAATAATTAATTATTAATAAGTATTAAATAAAAATTAGAGTTTGAAAATTTGAACAAGATATATGTAAATATAAGAAGAATGTGAACTAATGGTAGGAAATGAAAAAAATTCAGCAGAATTTTCATGGCGCCATCTGTTGGTTCGAAACCAAACTGTTGACCTATAAAATATTATAAATGTCCTTAATTTTATTTCGTTATATTAATCAATTAACAATTGAAAAACTATATTAACGTAAAGTGTCAACGGCCACATGTTTCAAAAAATGTATTTAACCTTGAGTGGATAAATAAAAAGTATTTTATTTGCGATTGAAAATTTGAACCAAATATCTGTAGGAAGAATGTGAACTAATAGTAGGAATTTAAAAAAAAATAAATAACTATCAAAGGACTATCCATTCAAGAAATAAAAAGAATCTTTCATACGTCTGTGTGTTAAATACAAATAATATTAAATACAGAAAATGAAATAAAAAATGACAATATAAAAATATGTGATCTATAAATGGATTTGAGACACGTTAAATGTGCTGAAAAAAAACCCGCTATTTTACTTGGGTGGATGAACAGTTTCAAAAGAAAGTGATAATTGATGTCACATCTTATTTACAAATATCTTCCTATGTCTAAATATACCGTTTATAAAAAAAATCGTTTTATAGCCTTATTTAAAATTATTCGATTTTTGTATCAGATATATTTTTCAAATTTACACTCTGAGAATATTTATATAACTGTTTTAATTATAAACTAGTAAATCAAGGGACATTAGTTATTAATTATGTCTGAAATAATATTTATCTTGAATCACGCTAAAACAATCACATAAAATACGAATTTTGCGATTGATTCCACTATTCAAGGATATATTTACTTTTTATTATTATTCAAGGATATGTAACATTTTACCTGCTTTATGGAGGCAATGTTATTCATTACATAAAGAAGCTACATAAAATTTAGGATTTTTTCTCACTGAGGAAAAAAAGTGTATTTTTTTTTATCTAGAATACTTACTAATTTACCGAATGCAATTATTTTTCTTTTTACTTACTCTCTGTACTTTCGATTAGACAATAAATAATTTTGATGTGTTATTTATCTATATTTTGAAGATTGGAGCGGTTAATTGATTCCAGACAATGCATTCCAATTTCATTCAACATGATTGTTGTTTTAAATAAACATTGTACCAGTGATATGTTTAATTTATTATAAGAGAATTATTCATAACACTCCAAAACAATTAAAAAATATGTATGCATAAAATAAACATATATTTTTTTCATTTCTGAAAGCTAAACACGGCTTATGAAATTAATTGAATTGAATTTAGACGCTCAGCTTTCCTTTAATTTATGTTTGCTTATTTTTATGAATTTATTTTCCTTTATTTTTATATTTCCGTAAAAAAATTTACGTATTTTTGAAATTTAATTTTTTTATTTACATGTTTTGATTAAAATGTATTCCCTTTTTTCTTTACATTTCCATTAAATTTAGTTATCTTATTTTTTGCATGTCCATTATAATTAAATCAGAAATAAAGTATGAAAAAATTCGATTATTTTTGTATTTGCATTAAAAATTATCTTTTTTTTAGTTCTTTAAACGTTCTTTCTTCCATTTTTCTATTTTAATTAGAAGGTTTAAGCCAAATTAGTTTCACGATTCTTATCCAGATTTTTGAGAATAAAATATTCTTAATAGTGCTGTCAAAAGTTTTGGTTTAAAAAATCAAAAATATTTATATTGTTTATTGTGAATTTTTTAAACAATCGAAGCATGCCTTAAATTATAACATTTAAAACATATTATCTTATTTATTTTATTTATAAATTTATTAATTTTCGTTTAAATTTTATTTCTTTATCAATTTAAAGCTTATAATATTTCACTGCAGCAGATTGGAAAATGTTACTTGAGTTTAGCGAAATCTTATCTAAACTAACACTACCTATCAAATATAAAAGAGAAAATACTCTTACCTTTCGAAATGTTGCTGACATACATATTTTTTGAAAGTTAAGACATGTGCTCTTTTTGAAGCTGATTTCAGCAGTATTAGGTTTGATACTTTCAAGGTTAGGAACTAAATCAATCTGAAAATATAAGATTTTAGTTGAAAGTGTATAAAGAGGGGGTAGTTTTGGATAGTTTCATCGTTCTTTTCAAATATCGGAGATTCGAACAGAAAAAATGTTTCCCTCGACGGGACATTTAGTGGTCTGGACCTAGTTATAAAGGTCATAAGAGTCGAAACTTGAAGAAAAGAGGAAATGGCTGTTGACATGGGAACCCCAGACAGGAAATTAATATTTTACTTCTGATGCAGTTCCAAGTGAATGTTTTCATACGTTTAAATTTGGAACACATTCAAAACCATATGTAAACTGCTAGTGAAATGTGAATGCCATTTTCATTTCAATGATTTCAAGAGCTCTTGAACGCTTTTAGGAAGAAAATTCACAATTTCAAAAAAAGAGTGAATTTCTGGCTTTTAAATGGAAGAATTAATTTGATATTTTCTGGAATATACTAGATTTGTAATGTAATTTTAAGTAAATATACATGGAAAAAATTAAATTTTAAAACTAAATTTAATTATATTAAGAATTCAGCCTGTTTTTTTTACTTTAAGTTATTTTTAAATGGAAAATTTTTATTTCCAAATTATACAAATTTAGTATCAAGTCAACTTTTTTTTTAAAAAATTCGATACTTAAAAATAAGTTTTATTGAACTGTACTTTTTGCTTCATCTTTATATTAGACGTAAATTTTCTTTTATAAATTAAGATATGTGTTTGTTATAAGGTTTCGTTAAAAATTTATAGCTAACTTTCTTAATTTTAAAATTTTTATTTAGGATAATATTTCACGGATAGCGAATAACTTTTTTTCAAATTGAAGGTTTACAGTTGCAGTTACAGTTTACAGTTATTGAATGTTACAGTTACAGTTTACAGTTAAAAATAAACGAATAAGACATAATTATATTTGTACGGACTTTTGAGTAAAATTTAAAAAAAAATATTATGCTAGGAAACAACTGAATTATATTATACTTACAAAGCCCTTTAAATATATGTTTGTAAAACTATGTTATTAAAAGCGATAATTAAGTTTTCTTCAGTCAGTTTCAATTTCTGAGTAAACGATGTTAATTCCTCATTTAAATTGACGAATTAATTTATCAAGGAATATTTGACAAATAAACTAATAATAATAGATCTTGCTTTCTTTATTATCAGAAACTTTGTAATGTATTTCTTTTGAAAATTAATAAGATAATTTGTGAATGAACTATTTTTACGGCTATTTATGAATAAAAGTCTTAACTCAAGCTCGTTTCATATTTTACATTTTTTTTATACTTCCTATTATATTCATCCATAAAGATTAGAGACGTATTGTTTGTTTAAAATAATAAAATTACTTAAATAGCTAAATTTGATAATATAAGACTTTTAATTGTAATTTACTGGCATGGTAAAATCTTAGTTAAAATTTTAAATAAATTCTTATAAAGGATTTTTTACCTTATTTATAATGGTTAAAAGTTTATCCTCCTTTTTCATTCTTAGATCATTTTTAGGCAATAAATTCAATATGTTGTTATTTATTTGCTTTAACATCAACCTTCTATTATACACTTAACACAGAATATCGTTTCCTAATTATATTGAACAGGATAAATTGTAGGGTAAATTAACTAAATTAAAAAAGAATAAACTCAAGCAAACTTCATTTTTGCACATTGCATAAGATGTAAAAACTATATCGGATGGTAATATTCCATAAAATAGAATTCAATATAATGGGAATGATTGTTACTTTTTTTGTATAATTTTATGTTAGCAATTTTATTTAATATACATGCATATAAGAATTTTATTTTATTTTTTAAAACATTACGGTTATTCCGTTCTTTAAATTACCATTAATGAAACAATTCCATTTTAAGATTTTACATAATTAGTTCAACTCTAAAACTCTTTGCTATTTTTTATTACGATAATATCATTATCCCTAAAGGGATTATATAAATTTGTTCCCTTAAAAATTATGGAATCTGATTAAATTAAACCATAGATAAAGCTATTTAAGAATTATGTTATTAAATAAAGCTCAAAATTTCTCTCTATTCGAAAAGTGTCTGCCAATGCTTCACGGATTCTTATTTTTGAGTTAATTTTAATTAGCAAACTTATAAGTTTGAATTAACTTTAGATTTGAGAATGCTTGTCCACGTATCTCACGTATAAAACTGTCAAACATTCTTTAAAGCAGGTGACGAGATACAATTTGTAGCGTTGTTCCTCTAATTAATCCCTCATCAGAAACTTTTAAAGGAGAGCTGCTTCATCATAGCAGCTGTTAACACGGTATTTGATAAGAACTTCTCATCTAACAAGTCATATTTGTTACATATTCTAAAATTACTAATTATTTATTGGGCCTCAGTGTTTAGGAATCTATTATTGAAACTTAATTAAAAATCATTTTCCAAACTTTTTCCTTCCTGTTTGATATATATAAACTATTCCTTTATAATATGCCGGTTTATATATAGGAATATACTCAAACATTTATTGTATGACGGGTTGAAGTAAAGTTTGTAATAATTTCTATATTCATTTTGACTCTTGGCTGAACAAATAATTCATACTTCTCCCTGAAGGAAAGTTTCAATTTTATAATATTTCTATTAATGATTTTAAAAAGTACCAATTCGAAAATATTTTGATAAATCTTTATTTATTGTACAAGCAAAATTATTCTACGATGATGAAATAATTTAAACTACTAAAAATTAGAATTGTTCTCTTTTTTCTATGAAAAATAACTTTAAAAAAGGAATTTTAAAACTTTCTAGTACTGTTTAATTATTTCAATACAATTTTTTTGGAATTCCCATTTGACTATGCCCTAATCACTAGGGGTATCCGATGTTCTTTTACAGCACTATCTAAAAAATCTCTCTGATTATACTTCTTCTGATTAGAAGTCAAGTTGACAATTTGTATTTTCGGAAAAAAACTTTTTATTAGATTGTATTAGCATTTACATTATATTATGAAATATGGAACTACAGATTTGCTAGACGATAGGATAATAATTTACTGCAATTTTAAAAATTATAGGCATATAGGATGATTTTCTTGTTGTTGCGTATTGCTGTTAACGCTTTTGATTTCCACAAGAATAAAACCGACAATATTGGTGAATAAAAAGTTTTGGATGAATAAAAGTTCTTTATTATTTAACTATATTTTATTCCATATTTGGTGAATATATAATAATAAATTCTACGTCAATTGCTAAAACAGATCTGTAGTTTATATATCAAAGAGTAATAAGGAAATTCAATGACAAGAAAATTAGATAAGAGGTCTTTTACGCTGATTTTCCAAAATACGGTTCAACTCATGACTATTTTTATGACCATCTAGTAGTCGAAGGCAAAAAAAAAATTGACTTTATATATATATATATATATATATATATATATTCGACTTTATATATATATATCTATTTTTTCGACTTTATATATATATATATTTTTTCGACTTTATTTCCTAATTTATTGTAATATTTATTATAGAATATTGGGATTAAAGGGTTTTAAAATTCTCTTTGAAATTGTGGCTCTCTGAAGGAATACAAATCATTTAAAAATTGAGGGAAAATTTTTCGACTTGGTTTTTTAATCTTTTTTGACTTTATAAATTTCTATTTTTTTCGACTTTATTTCATAATTTACTGTGATATTTATAAGAGAATATGGGGATTAAATGATTTTCAAATTTTCTTTGCAATTGGGACTCTATTAAGGAAAATAAATCATTTTAAAATAATCGAATAACGGGTCGTTTAATTCTGGAAAGTCTGTAATGCGGCATTTTTATCAAACACTCCTTAATTTAATGTACAAAATTTCATAATTCTTTCCCTTCAGAGAATGTTCTATAAACATGTTATGAAATTTCATCGTTATAAACATAAAACAAAATTAAGTAAATACGCATGACAGCCAAACATATGTTATTTAGTTAATTAAAAAGGTTTTATAATATTTTAAAGAGTTTTTGAATAATAGAATTTTGTACAAAATGGAATTTCTTGACTATTTTTTTTTATTAAGTTTTCATTGAAAACGAGCAAGCATACTATGTATGCTAGAGACTCTCAAACAAATCAATAATCAAAAAATATATCAGAAGAAGTGAATTTTTCTTTACATTATTATTGATAAAATACCCTTTTTTAGTATTTGAGGCTAATAGCTGACTTTCTGTAAGTCTATTTTATTCTTTTTCTAGCTTTCAGGTTTTAAGCTATGGTATAAAATCAAAAAATACTTTTTGCTATAGGATTTCTTTCGTATGAGAAACATCATGACAAGAACTCAAGCTAAGAAACAAGCAATTTTCAAAAAGTCTTATTTGTCGATTGTCAATATTCGTTTTTGATTTCTTTGAGCTCTGATTTTCCAAGAAGAGATGAGACTTCTTGGAAAACAAACGCTTCTCTAGATCCTCTTGAAAAGCAATACAAAATACGGATTTCAGGGATGAAATTATGACAAAAGTTGGCAATGAAGCAATTTATCAACGAAATGGAATTGTCTTTCATGAAATATTTTTCCATAAACCATTTTAGGAAACTTTTTACCTAATGTAGGATAAAGTTCTTAATTCGTACCAAAATTTTAATCGTACATATTTCGTTCTAAAATAGATTTCGGTAAATCAACAAATCTGATGATGGAGCAATAAATAGTATTATCCATAATGTGTTTTCCTCCATATCCATAATGTAAATATCCGTCCATAATGTAGTATTAATATCCATAATATAAATATCCGTTCATAATGTAGTAATAATATCCATAATGTAGATATCCGT
>JAOUZG010012691.1:4454210-4472412 GCA_026289955.1 Argiope argentata
AGATATCCGTTCATAATGTAGTAATAATATCCATAATGTAGATATCCATTCATAATGTAGTAATAATATCCATAATGTAGATATCCGTCCATAATGTAGAATTAATATCCATAATGTAGATATCCGTTTATAATGTAGTAATAACATCCATAATGTAGATATCCGTTTATAATGTAGTAATAATATCCATAATGTAGTAATCATATCCGTATTGTAGATCCTAATTCTGTTCTGTCAATGATTTGCAACTTAACCCCGATAAAAATAAATTTGCAAATTTATAAAAAAATTTGCGTTGTCACGATTGGCATTGACTCATCAATTGGCGTTGAAAATTCAACGCCAGTGGAGTGTGTTCTGAGTCTTTTGACCAGGACCTTATTATTTATAGTAATTGTTATTAGTTAATAAAAATTAACTAAAATAAAATTTTCTTTGTGGACCTAAGTAGGAATTGACTTAATTTTTTATATTACTTGTTTATATTTTGATGCAAAAAAGAGGAAACTGGAATTTGTGTTTGCAGCCTTTTCCATTTGATACCATTTGTGATAATGCAAGGCAATAAGATTTTCATAAATAAGGCAAGTTTGTCTTAAATATGAATATCTATTATTTATAAATAAGGCTAAGTTCACATCAAATGTTAAAGCGTCTAATATATAAATAGACACGTATTCCCGAAGAATATATGCATTGATATAAAGATGATGTCAGGATTCCGACCGTCGTATTCTAATAAAGTGCTTAAAGCATACTCTGACTTTTGATCGAAAATGAATTCAAATCACGATTTCAATAAGAAAAATAGTCTGTCACTGGAAAGAATTTCAATATTACCAAAAGGTTCCTGAAATAGGCTTTTATAGAAGCCGAATACTAGCACCGGTTTTGATATCAAAAGCTTTCCATCGCAATATTGTCGAAAGCTGACAGATATGATTCTTGAATCATTTTTCATATATTCAGAGAGAATATTCCCACTTTCCAAACTTTAAGCTATCTTCCCGGGATTATATTTAAAGCTTATGAAAAATGGATCCATCAATATATTTGAAAAGCAGAACGCCCACCCAATCGCTGCATATTCCGAGAATTCTAAATTAAGTAACTGCGTGCCAAAGTTGAAAGAGCGAAAATTGTTGATTTCTGAGTGCTCTAAAGATAGTCAATTTTATAAGATGCAGCTACAAACAAAACAATAAGTTTTGATTGGTAATCAAACAGAAGCAAAGAATAAAGGATGATAAAAAATGATTCATAATTTCTTTATTTTTTTCTGTAGAATAAAGTAATTTTTGAAACAGTTTAAAGTGAGAAAAAAATCCCTTCCTTTGTCTAGCATGTTGTGTTTAATGTATCTCATAAATTGCCTGAAATATATTAGAAACTGTTTTGAAGAAAGGAATTGAATTGTTGAAAAATGTAGTTATGTATTTTCAAATTGGAATAATTTAGATAATAATCTTAGCTAATCTAAGGCACTGTAATAAATAAAACAAATTTGTTATTCAGATGACATTTTAGATTCTTTAGGAATTTCATTTTGTTTTGAAAAAAAAATTAAGCTTTTATTTGGTATAGCTACAAAATCCATCATTATTATATATTCTTAGCACGTTATTAGAATCAAATGCTTATATTCCTTCATGAACAGTTCAGTTGGGGCTATGACTTTAAGGATGAACGAAAACATTTAACATAAATGAAATCCAAAACGTTACTGGCTTTTCAGAATTAAATAACAATAAAAAAGGAAATTAAATAATGTTACGTTCTTATAATATTTAAATAAATTTTATTTGTCATTTCTTTATTCTTCCTGTAGAATAAAGTAATTTTTGGAACAGGTTAATGTGCAAAAATTCCATTCTTGACCTACCACTGTTACTTTTAATGTATCTCAAACTTAGCCAGATATGAATTAGTAGAATAGTTAAAATGTGGTAATTATATTTTTCTAGCTGGAATAATATTGATAATATAATTAAAAAAATTATTTAGAATACTTCAAAAGTCTTAATTATTATACATTCCGAATACATTATTAGTGACCAATGTTCATATTCATTCATGAACGATTCTATTGGAACTATGACTACAAAGATAGACGAAAACATTTGAAAAAAAACGAAATCCATATTTTACAGTCTTTTCAGAATCAAACAACCATAAAGAAATCAATTTTAATTGCATAATGTTACGTTCTACTATTATTTAAATCAGAACGACAGGTTATTTTTTGGGGGATTATTGCTTTTAATCTACTGTTTAATTAAGTATTTAAAAGGCGTGAAATTCAAATAATGAACAAGCTTTCAAACATAAACTGCCTTTTTATTTTTCTCTCCATGTATTTTAGGAAAAAACAACATAATCCCCAGTTAGCTATACAGTGCTTTATTACATCACACTACTTAGCATTCTAAATGCTTATATTTACAGGCAGGTTCATTAAGAAGATAAAAATTAGCAGTTAAAGTAAAATAAACTAATACTACCGATACGATATAAATACTTTCAAATAGTTCTGTGCTTTCTTTTATTCATTTATATTTTGCAGAAGTGAATTATCTTTTCTCTGTAAAGAAAAAAGTATGAAAAAATATGTTTAGGTAGCTCATTAACCAGAAACAGTAAAACTAAGAGATAGTAATAAATAAAGTAAAATTGTTATTCAGATGGCATTTTAGACTCTTTAGGAACTTCATTTCGTTTTGGTAAACAACTGAGCTTTTTTTTTATTGATAGTTACATTTTGAATAAGATTGAAATCATTTTTACTTTCTCGTATACAAATTATACAAATAAAAATTTAAAACATTCGATTTTAAATTTTATCAATAAACAAGATAGCTCAAAAACGTTTAAAGCTAGACAAATGAAATTTGGTATATGCTCATTAAACTAGATTTGTAGACTTTTTTCAAATGTGGAATCCATTCAGAGAACATTAATCCTGCTGTCTGAAAACGAATTGAATTAGAGAGAGAAAGAGAGATTGCCTAAAGGTTTTTATCTAAAAATGTAGATTCTTAGCAAATTTTGAACCAATTTTTCCAAAGAATTAACTATCTGTCAATCTGTGTTTTCACATGCATATAAACACGATATCTAGGACAATTTACTAAATAAAATTTTAAATGGGATCTTGTCGCTACAGTTATAGTTCTGTTGGTTTTAATAGGTTAGAAACTTGGTGTCCGAATGACAGATTTTGATTTTGATCGGTGGGAAAAATGGATTTCTGAAGACAGATTTTGGTTTTAATCGGTGGGAAAAAATGGTGTCCTAAAGTCATACTCAGTTTTCTGTCATGTTTGTATTAACCTCAACCCAGCAATTACCCTTCCCCCTAAATTCGCCTTTGATGTTACTCTAATAGGGTCTTTTGTAAATATTGCCGACAAGTATCTTGTGATTAATAATACAAAAGTACTTGTTCCCTTTTTAGTAACGCGAAGCTCACAACTTTTATGTGTTGGATTTTAAAAATGAATGTATAAGCAAACCTAAGCCTTACAGAAGCTCCTTGATTTTATGCGGGGGATGATCAGAGGGATAATATCTTTATTTGAGTGTATGCGAAAATGTTCCGTGAAGATTTATTCCGCTATTTTTTAAATTTTATGTTTCTTTCCGTATGTAAACATTGCCTATTGAATGGGGAAATATTATTGAAATATGAAATTAATCAAATAGAAGGAAGTTTAAAACTAAGAAATTCATAGGAGATCCAGACTTCTTTTCTAAACTTTTACTGTGGAATAATATTTTAGACTTAACCTAGTCATATCGCTTTCCGACCCACCCAAAGGACACGAATAAACCATAAAACTAAATGATCGAACAGCAGCAGCTGCAACAGCAACATTGTTTGGAACTGTGGTTGAGTTCCGAGGGCCATCACCGGCCACGGTACAACCCTTCCCATGGAAAGTGCATCCTGTCATCGATGGGAAGAGTTAGACATCCACCTATTTGTATACCCTTCAGGGTGGATAGATCCACCGACTATGATGGAAGCATCTAATCCTTTTTTCGTGGTGCTATTCCGTGGAGATAGAAGCTTGGTATTTTGATCTTTATTTTGATTTTAATATCTACTTTTAGAGTAGCGTAGGGTATAAAAAAGGCATAAAATATTTAACATTTTCTACAAAAAGCGTGAGAATAAATCTATGGCAACAAATATTGTTGAAAATATATTTAGAATTTAAAAAAAAACCAATCAAAAATTAAAACTTATTTATGGAAAAAAATTGTTTTGTTATATTTTATGGAATCATCATTAATTAAATTTTAAATTTGTATAAAAATGGTTTTTAAGATAATATATTTGGAAATCAGATTTTTATTAATTTCAAATTTAATTAAAATTTTGAAATTTCTTTTATGAATAAGAATGCAAGAAATTATAATGGGTAATATCTGACTGTTCTAAATTTTACAATCTACCTTGTAGAAGCTTTGAATGATCTTTTCTATTTACACCCTTTATGAAGCAATTTATAACTAATATGTTAGCTAATAGATATAATTTATTAAAAATAAATACCAGAAAAAATACAATTTTGGTTATCCAAGAAATTTTTTAAATATTTAAATGACATTTTTCCCTTCAAAATTGCGATTAGATTATGAATAATAAAATGATACAAGAATAAAGTTTTATTTATTAGTGTAGAAATTTGCAGCTCTTGCCAAGAAAAAATAAAACAAATTAATAATGCAAGCATAAAAGATAAGAAAGTTTCTCACAAGAATTTTAGTGTTGATTTATTATTAATAATATGTATTTTTTGTACTTTACGAAATTTTTCACTCGGAGTAAATTAAGGAAAGATAAATGAATTCTGAAAAAGAATGTCATAAATTTATTTAAAACATGTAAAAAAATCAATGTTTATTTAATGTAGTAAACAGCAAATGCCTTCAGCAGAACTTTTATGATAATGATGATAATTTCATTTTAATAGTAGATAAGGGGACAATAATAATGCATGATTGGAAACTAAAAGTGCAAAGTGATGAAAAGAATAAGAAAGTGATAGCAATATAATGTCCTGAGGGATAACAAGATCAAGAAGGTTGACAAAAATTTTCTTATAAAAAGAACATTTTCATAAGTCGGATATGATTACTATATACTTGTTTTTCTTCATCGTTATCTTATGTAGTTAATGGTACGAAAGGAATGGTGTTTTTTTTTATCCTTAGCTAAAAACGATAAACCCAAATTAAATTGTTTGTTATATAAGATATCTTTATATATTTTCATGGTTTATACATTTTCTTTTAACCATTTACCTTCTAATGAGTTAACATACAAAGGATAAGCTTTGTGCTTAAATCCATTGAATATCCTGATAAAAGATGGCTTTCTTTTTTTACTTTAACTGTAATTGACCGTATTTTCTGGTTAGGATATAACATTCGTAAAAAGAAATGAGATTTTAAATAAACTTTATCGCATCACTTTATGTAATTTTAGTTGTATGGCAAATATTCAGAAGAAGTTTCTTTCCAGTTTATTCAATATACGAAAGGGATCTCTCCCAAACTTTCTCTCTCACTATCGAGTGAATGTACTTGTGTATTAATACCTATAGGCTACTAGCGAACAATACTTTACATTCCTTAGTTATCATGATCATATACACAGATAGACATAATTCCATAAATGTGTCTATTGGTCTCAGAAAGATCATGGAGATTCATCAAAATCGCTAATTTGAATTTTTTGATGATAACAATACCTTCCGTATCCTTTGTATAAGAAAAAAAGCAGCTAACTTTAAACAAATAAAGAACGTGACAACTTAATAAATGCCAGATTGCAAATTTTACAGAATGAGAAAAATAAATTTCAAATCGATAATCCCGTTTGTTTTCCCAAGTTCGTTGAAGCATTTTTTCATTTCCAAATTCAACAGCTTTAAATGACAACAACCTGGTACAGAGATAACGCGTCTTCCCCGTTATCTGGGCGTCCTGGGTTCGAGTCCCGGTTCGGGCTTCATTGTTCTTTATCTTCTCTATCTGTGAGATGTGTGAATATGTCCCCCCTGTAAAAAGGGGGTGGGAAAGAGAATCTCATGTGTGAGTAGCTAAATACTCTTGGCTCTAGTTGACAATATTTTATACGAGAGACGCACCCTTGGCAAGTATATGGCAAGTGCCATTAGAAACTAATACAATGCAGTTTTAATTTCTTCATTCTGTGCGTATATGTATTTCTATGTATATACTTCTTTATGGGAAAGGAATCCTGTAATGTAATCGGCTCACAATCACAAATTAAAAACTGATAAAACTGCTAATGGTTATGAAGATAACCATGCCATTTACTGATTTCTTTATACTACACAGTCCGTTTCGTATACCACTTCATAATCTGTCAATGAATTTAACAATCTTGCGTATTTAACAGCTGCCTTTTGTTAAAACCATTGCCCTGACATCGAAAAAGCCATTGCCCCCCACCAAAATTTTTTTTCTGCCTTGACTTCGTTTTCTATTTCCAGTTTTCGTATATCTTTTGGGTTAGTTGAAAATTCTAGGAAAAAAAAAGAAACAGGAACATTATCAACCTATTCACTGTCGACTATCTAGCAGCAGAATCGCCGTAAAATGATTCTTATCGGGAAAGGAGAAAGTACTGACAATTTTTTCCAGCAGAGTCGGTACTTAGGGCAATTTTCGGAAAACGATTTTTTACGTTTCACCTGGTTTTAGGGTAATAAGAGAAGAGTAGTTTTCTACGCTGGAGTCGTTAAACGAGAAATTCGTTGAAAAGGCTTTCTACATTGCAAACGATTGAAAGGTTAAATAACAATGAAGGACAAATAAAGGCATTTTTTAGGGCAGTGTTATTTGTTTAACCTTTAGATCTTATCAGTTTTTCATATTTCATTATTTTTACCGAATCGTGTATCTTAAAGTTTATACTTATTCTAGCCCCAAAGAAGTAACAGTAGAGAATTATTCAAGTATAGACTCAATTAATAATAATGAACTAATAAGATTTTAGATTTTAATAAGTAAATGAATGCAAATGTACTTCTGTGGAATAATATTGGTGCATTAATCCATGAATTTCTTAAAGCTTCTTCAAAAAGAACTTTTTAAATAAAAAAGAAACTGAAATTTAATTTTTGTAATTTCTTGGACGGAGTTAAGATTGATTTTCCCAATCAACGTTAAAAAACATCTTAATGAGGTGCAAATAATATTTTCAATAAACTTGTAAAATGAAATTTTATGTTTAAAAAATAATTGCATTATTTGATACCTTCAGTCGAATAAAAAAATATTATATTTATTACTTTATGCATTAATTCAGAGCATTTCTTAACAAAATTATGTTTGCCTCATCTAAGAGTTCCTGGATATTGGAAAATAAATGTGATAATGATATTTTAAGACAAATGCTTCACATAAAAAATATTTTAGTTTCAGGTAACGTCAAAATCTTTCCTCCATATTTACTTTTAATTATAAATTCTTCATGAAGCGAAGATAAATTAAAATCCTTTTTTAAAAATTTATCTGCTTGCTCGTTAATTAACGATGATTGTTTTTCAAGAAAGATACATTTTGAAATATAAACGAAGCAAGTGAAACTAAAAATAAGATTTGCTTTTTGGTTCTACGTATAATTATATGTTTTTCAAAATAATTTCCTTGACAGTTTATGCATTTATCCTAACGAAGAGTGAATATTTGGGTGTTTTATCATAAATTTTTGACCCGAATAATGATAATAAATTATTTTTAGTCGTTTTAAATTGTTCTTAATATCTATTATATGTATATTGAATTTCGTAGGTTGCAAATCTCTTTGCAAATATATGTCTACTTAGTAATTTTGTAGTGCTCTACGAAGACTGCCAGGAAAATGTTTGATACATGAACCTAAATTTTAGAAAATAACATTCTTAGATAATTTAGAGAATAACATAACATAAATTTTAGAAAATAACATTCTTAGATAATTTAGAGAATAACATAACATAAATTTTAGAAAATAACATTCTTAGATAATTTAGAGAATAACATAAAATAAATTTTAGAAAATAACATTCTTAGATAATTTAGAGAATAACATAACATAAATTTTAGAAAATAACATATGCATATTCATTTTATCTAAACGTCAACCCCCTTTGAAAGTTTACATATAGCGTAAGAGAGGATAATCACTGGATGCCACATCTGGACTGCGTGTTGGAAAATTGAAAAAATCTCAATGAAGTCATTTATCAGATTATGAGTTTTAACTAAAGCATAGATTCTTCAATTGCCTGATCACATGTGGAGGTTTTCCTGAATTTCTTTCAACAATTTTATCAATTTTCTAACTTACTCTTCATCGAATTTCCATCGTAAATTTACAATATCAAGTGTCGAAAATTTCCTCCTTTCATTTTTTCTTCTAGTAAGAGAAGGGTGATTGGTATTATTTCATATTCGGCGAGATGCATAATTTTCTTCAAAGTTTTCTTCTTGCATTTAAGCGCATACTGAATGGCACAACAAGTGCAAATTTCACTCGATTCTGCTTAAAGAACATTTTCAGCCTGTCTGGCACTCATTCTCATGCACCTAGAAAATTTAATGGTATGAATAAAAGGATCTCAGTTTTAAAAAATGATCCTAGAATTTACTCTTTAGATTAATCCTAGAATTTAGATTAAACTAGTCCAAATAAATCGGGTGCTCATAGCTACTGATTTTGTTGTTCTCAATTAATCGCCAAAAATGAATTTTATTGTTTCTAAGCTTCAAATAATATCTATTTGATGTTATTTTATACATATACCGGGTGGCCAGAAATAAAACACCCCTACTCTGACCTCCCTGGATATCGAACTACTCAGTGTAAAGGCTTGAAAATTTGTGGACATACTATTCAAAAAATGGGGAAACGGTTTCACGAAAAAAAAATTTAGTTCCAGAAATCACCGATAGGTGGCGCTGTACCACTGGACGTATGCTGAAAAGACACAAAAACACGTTTTAAACACATTTTATTTGAAAGTACCAAGCATACATGAAACAAGGACGTTATCGATGCAGGGAATGCTGCTCAATATGGTTCCCTTCCTGAAGATGTAAAATGTGAAGTCTGTGGACAGCTTGTTCAACTGCGGATCGTAACTGGTCATCTGAGATGCTTCTCACATGCAGACTGATACTCTCTTTCAAATCTGCCAAGGTTATCAGACGTTCTCGATAAACAAGGTTTTTTAAGTGTCCCCAAAGCCAAAAATCACACGGATTAAGATCCGGTGAACGAGATGGCCAAGTTGTCGGAAACGCGCGACTGATTATTCTGTCAGTGGTGAAATGTTGGCGAAGAAACTGTTGCACAGGGAGTCCAATGTGTGGAGGTGCTCCATCTTGCATAAAAGTAATGGTGTCAAGGCATTGGCGCTGCTGCAAATGGGGTACAACAAATGTTTCGAGCATCCTTTTGTACCTGTTGGCCGTCACGGTACATGTCTCAAGGCCATTGGAAGTAACCTCTTCGAAAAAGAACGGTCCAAGGATGAATGTGGCTGTGAATCCACACCAGACTGTAACTTTCGGTGAGTGGAGTGGAATCTCTTGGAAGGTACGGGGGTTTGTCGTGTCCCATATGCGACAGTTATGGGTGTTCACTGTTCCACTGAGGTGGAAATGGGCCTCATCGCTCCACAGAATCTGCCACGGCCACGATGCATCCACTTCAACTCTAGCAAGAAATGTCAATGCAAAGGTCAGTCGCATCTCCCTGTCTGTGGCCAGCAATTGTTGATTAGGGCGGATTTTGTACGGGAAACAATGCACCATTTTTCTGAGTACGTTCCACACTGTGCTATAGGGAACACCCAAGTGTCGTGACACTGCACGTGCACTACTGCAGCCTAAAACATTATCCATTGACTGTTCAACAATACCGGTGGCAACATCTTCAACGACATCTGAACGAACCGGTTTGCGTCCTCGACCAGGCTGAACTCCAAGATGTCCAGTTTCCTCGAATCGAGCGATCATTCTCCTGAGAGCTTGTGGAAGCAATGGTCCCTTACGCAAATCCTTAAGTCGGCGAAACTCTCGAAGTGCTGCTGGAGCATTTCCTTTATTCTCGTAAAACAACTTCACAAGCAAAGCGCGTTCTGGCAGCGTGACAGCCATCACTAATAAGAATGACATTCCCCACCTTTTAACATGGCTTCTAACCATGCTTTATGCAAATTTTTCTGGTTACAGTATGAAATTGCAGTTACAACGGGAGTTCTAGCTTCTTTACTATTTTTATTTTCCATAAGGGGCAGAAAAATTAAAAAGGAAGCATGGAAGCATTCCATTCCGCATAAACATTTTAATTTTTATTATTATTTGTGTCTTTTGATCATAGTTCCAGTTGTGCAGCGCCACCTATCGGTGATTTCAGGAACTAATTTTTTTTTTCGTGAAATCCGTTTCCCCATATTTTGAATAGTATGTGTACAAAATTTTGAGCCTTTACACTGAGTAGTTCGATATCCATGGAGGTCAGAGTAGGGGTGTTTTATTTCTGGCCACCTTGTAAATCAATTGCTATCTTCTTTGGTCACTTACATATTAACAGTATGTAAAAATACCTTTGATGTTAAGTTTCTATAAATCAAACAATAATTCGTGACTTTTGAAAAGTGAAACGAGGTAATTAGAACTGTATTTTTATATTTAAATTGATTAATGTTTCAAAGTGCGAATGAACCTAAGCATGAATATATAGCAAAATCTATTTAACTCGGGTCTGAATTTTTTATTATCATGTCAGAACGTGATAGTGTTTTGGGAATGAGGTTTGTGGCGTCTGTAAAACTCTGTAGGCGAAAAATAAAAATTTTATTATCTGCACGAGCGTCTCAAAAAATACACTTTTAATACCAGGTTGTCATTGCATTTACAAAAGCTCTGATTTGTTTTTAAAAATTAATTACTACAGCAAATAAAACCTAGAAAAATGTCATTCTGAGCACGCCATTATATGAAATGAAATAAATAGGAAATGTGATGTTTTTTGAAGCAATAAATGGGTGGCAAAGTTTTTTTTATCGTTTACGTTATTAAAATGACTAATTCAATAAAACAATTTAAAAGAATAAAAATATAATTTAACTTGCTCGAGCACGTGGTGCTTGGCCGTACAAGTAATTATTTTATGGCATGACACATTGAAATATGCATAGCAGATTTCATTTTAATCTTTGTTGTTATTTGCTGATTCAATATATTCTTTAATAGTCAAGCGAAAGATTCTTGCTAATATTTTCTTTTTTTTTAAATTCTACTTCATCATTTCTGTATTTTTGTCATTTCATCGTCAATATAGAATACAAAAAAATTAACATTTTAAAAAATATTCTACTTTGTATTATTTTCTGTTAGTGGATCCTTATTTGTTTCTGTATCATTTTAGTGATTTGTTTTGATTTAAGAATTTGTGAGGGTTATGGATAAGTAAGATGTCATTGCAAGGAAACAATTTTCCTAATGTTATAAATTGACAACTAAACTCAAACTGCAAATGATATTTCTTTTTTTTAAATTCTTTAATTACTTTAACACTTATGGTTATTAAACAAAATGTACATGAATTTTCTACTACAATTTTCGCTATTTAATCTGTAACAATCAGATCTGAGATATTGTTAACAAGATAACAAGCCGTCTAGACAGAAACGTCTTCCAGTGATTAATATATTACAATAAATTAAAAATTACCTCCCTTTCTCAAATTTGTCTAAGTCAAATGTCAAAGAGGAAGTATTATAACTGTCAAAACATTTCGTCTCAAAGTTATGAATAATCCCAGGGTTTAGTTATTAGAAAATTAAAGAAATATGTCTGGTCTTTTATTCTCATAGTAAACTCAGAACAGTGCATTTAATTGTAAGTAAAATATTTTTTAAATAATAGCTATAAATATTCTATTTCATCTTTCAACGCTTAATTCATCATTTTTTTTTATTTTCATTCTCCACTGTTCAAGGCCACGGTGACCTAGTGGTAAGGTCTCGGCTTCGGAACCGGACGGTTTTAGGTTCCAGACCCGATTCCACCGAAGAACCGGCTTGTAAGAAGGTCTGTTGAACATTAAAGCCGACAGAGCCGAACGTCCTCCTACTGATGTGGTGTATTGTGGAGAGAGGGGTGCGAACTTCCTTATCTGACTGCGATTCACATTTACGAGGTCCGTCTCAAAATAGCCCTAGTGTTGCTTTGCAACGGGACGTTGATATAACTAAATTAAATCCCTATTGTTTAAATCTTTATAAATTAATGTAAAGAGCATAGAATAAATGGTATTAAATAATTAATTTTTAAATCTTTAATTTTTATTAATTAAAATCTTTAATTTTTATTAATTAAAATCTTTAATTTATTATTTAATTATTTTCTTTCCTTCTCTTTCTCTTGGGCCTTTTAATTTTGTCAAATTAAAAAAAAAGTATTGTATTTGTCAACACATACCGTCTCTAAATTCGGAAAAATGCCAGCGAATGGATCCTTATAATGAATGATGATGCATTAATTTTTTTAATTCTTGAGAGCAATCTTAATTAAAATTTCTTTATTAAAAATTACAATCTTTAAATTACAAATCTATAACAGACGTAATAACTCATTATTAGGCTATGCGAAATAATAATATTCTTTAAATTAAAAATCTTATAACAGATGTAATAACTTATTATTAGAATATTCAAAAGTAATCACGAAAGGTCTATATTTATGTAAAAATGATGCAACATCTAAATATTTTAGTTAGAATTCACCATATTGCTTACTAATTAGACCAATCAGAATTTCACTTCGCACGTGGAAACAACTTCTTTCTCCTCGATTCACACAACAAATGTTTTCTCTTTCGTGCTCTTTTGTATTGCACCGTGTGTGAGGTGTAAATTTATAATAAATGAAGGAGTACTGGAATAGTCTCGCAACTTTTAATAGGACAAGAGATTTCATCCCAGAATAGACTTTGCAAGAGGAGAAAGCACTCCTCTATTTATTTGTCGAAATCTTTGTTGTAAGAGATTGTTTGATAACTTTAACCTGGGAGCCGTCAAAAGGGATGAGAGACTTCAAGACTGACTTAGGAAAAGGAGTAAGAACTTCCATGTTCTTTTGTCGAAATCTTAGCTATAAGAGGATGCTAAAGGTTTTAACCCTTAGAGCGGTCAAAAGGGATGAAACTTCAAATGTTAGAATGGACTTAAAAACAAGTGAAAACACTTTCCGTGTTCATAGAAATTCATGTTCTAATAGGTTGTTTGAAACCCTTAACCCAGGAATGGTTGAAAGAGATGAGAGGTTGAAGAAGAGGCTTAAACTGAGGAGAAAGCACTTTCCTGTTTCTTCCTTGAAATCCCAGTTGAAAAATGTTTGAGGTTTTAACGCCTCGTGTAATCGAAAGGGGCGAAATAGCTTAGATATATAATGCAAAGAAGAAACTTGTTTCTTTTTCCAATTCTCGTATGAAAGATTTTTATAAAATTCTTCGATCTTTTATTTGAACGTTTTATTTAACCTAATTTTTATTGTTATATTAGAAACTCGTAAATCATCTGAGATTTAGTTTTTTTAAAAGTACCTTTCCTGTTATAAATCTCGTTTATATCACATCTAACATAAATTAACAAAGAGGTTACACATCCCTACGAACAATAAAGATGCAAAAATATATTATGAATATAGATATATTTGTTGAACATTTTTAAAAGTTGAAAAATCATTCTTTGGTCAGGAAGAAACTTTTTTTTTCTCTTTTTGAGATAATAATCCAATCCATTTTGTCTAAGAATTCCTAACCTATATAAAAAAACTCGGTTTTGATGCAAGATACATATAACGGAAAGAAAAATCTTGGTCACGTCTTGATGTAAAACATTCGTTCTTCTTCAAGCATCTTAGATGATTTGTTATTTAAAATATTACTTATTCCTTTGTGCCCTTTACTTATAATTCATCTAGCACTTTTAAAAAACATATTGAAATGGAAAGCTAAATCTATTCAACTATTTAGAAGATTTCAACTATCTTTGAAACTTGGCCTGTTTGGACATTTTATAAATCCTGTATTTTTTTTTCATTAATACATGGACGGTATTTTTCTATATTAACATTTTATTTTATTCTCAAAACCAAGAGGAAAGAAAAATACAGAATCAAATAATGGAATAATATCCACTGTTATCATTTTATTTTAATTCTTGTTAATATTTCAATTAATCTGTGAGTTGAGGAATTAAAAATGCGTGATTTCTAAGCGTGGAATGTATCAAATATTTTTGAATGTATTATAAAAAGTGAAAACCATGCAAATATATATCATGCATTTTAACAAAGTATTAAATTCGTATCTGCATTTTTAAAAAATGAGGTTCTAAAATCTTATTTCCTTTCAATAACTCATTCGAGAGAAAACGCATTTTTACACAAATGTGAATTAAATCAGATCATGTTTGAAAAAAGTGTACCAATGGATTAAATGTTTTTGTATAATAATGCCATATCAGAGAAACGCAAAAATAAATAAATTTTGAATTGTTCAAATTTAAGGAATATCCGTTAAGAATGCACATTTTATTAAGATAAATGTCTACTACGGAGGGTTTTTTTTTCTCTTCAATCAATTTAAAAATTTGTGCTATCTATATATAAAAATTCTCTCAAATAATGCCGCTTTGCAATTTAATCAGATGTTCGAATTTACGCTTTGTATTTTGTCGAGAATTCCTTGTAATGGCTATAGGTTCCATTTAAATTCAAAATAAATGTAAGAAAAAAACTCAGTATCCCATTGATAATCAATCTAAATTGTATCGGGATTTTTTAAATCCATTTTTATTTCATACTACTTTTTGATAAGAACATAACATACGAACAAACAAAAATTCAGTTTTATATTTTAGATATGCTTTTATAGAAATTATATGAAAATAGGATATTTGTGTACAATTATGTGTTTGAAGAATTTTAACAATAAACATCTTTAACTATATACCGGTTATTTTAATATTTAATTAATACATTAATGACTTTATTTTTTCTTTGGAAAACCTCAAAGGTTAAAAGATCTATCTAAGCTATTATCTAAATGAAATTCATCTGGGACAATTTCCATTCAACGTTATTTACCAAAACGATTCTTATCTCATTTGAATTTTTAAATTTGAATAACTATTATCAAGTGTTAAAAACAGATAATATTTACAAGTTATATGCTTAAATGCAAATCTCCATAACATAAAATGTGAGATCAAAGTCTAGATAAAATTGCATCTATTTTAGTTATCGTAATCATCCATTTAAACGTAAACATTCTTTGGTACTTCATTAAAATAAATTTATTACGCTCTACTTAAGTTTGGGAAATGACTAGAAATTCTCTGTCTAGCTCTGATTAAGAATTGTGATGCACAATTACAATGAGATTGCATCAGGAGGAAAAATTTATGCATCTGCTTATATTTACCATGCTCAAATTGAGTCTGTTTCGATGTAATTTGTATCATTTTCATGCTCAAATTAACTTTCACCATGACTACTCATATTATGCTATTTGATAGTGCAGAGTTGGGAAAGCTGTGTTGGATTTCTTGAGCTTTATGAAGTCTTCAATCAACCAAATTTGAAGGGTGTAATCATTTTTAACGCTAGGAAAATACAATACCGATAATATTAGGTTCTTTTATAAATGCAATTTTTAATAAAATATTTTTTCTGTAAATTATGTGTATCTGTTGAGCGTAAAGGAAAGGGTATTGATCTTTTACGATCCAGGGACACCTCTCTATCAATTTATGTAATGCATTATGCTTGTACTTTCTAATTATAAAACTTTGACTATATAAAGGACTTTAAAGCTTATAAAATAATATTTGTGAGTTACTTAACTCAGTGAAGACGATGTTGTTAACAAATCAAACTTTTTTTTTGTTTCAGTGATTCTTTTAATGTAAACAGCTAAAAAATTAAACCATCACATTCTTTTTTGGAAAAATACCTAACTTCTAGATAATAAAAATACATAGGTTCTAGATAGTTTATTTGTAGAAATGAATGAGGCTAGAAGATTTAAATTATAAAATGATTGTTATTATTTTAAAACATAAAATTATGTTTCTGGCATTTATGGAGATTTTGATAATTCAATTATTTTAAAAGTAAAAGATTTAAATGAAATCATATGCAACATTTATATAGCATATATTCTCATTTAACTGCTAAAGCGGGTGAGAAAATCGTCTTGGATTGAATTTACAAAATTTCCTTTAAGTTATGGAGCAATCATTTCTCTTTCTACATAAGTGTACACTTTAGAAGAAATTGTCAGAGGAATCATTCGCCAAGATCTGATCCGTCTACAAAGAGCATCCCATGCATGTTACTTCGAATACCAGTTCGGTGGAATTGTTGGCTTCTCCATTCACTCGATATCCTCATTTAAAAGGACGAATTGTATGACAGCGAATGTTGATGGACATTAAAATGAACGTATCGTCGTTTGCTCCAATATATACAGAATCAAAGATTTTTTTCCTCCCTGAACCATGTTCCTATCGAATAGCCATTCCTTATGATATACAAATCTGTATAGATGTCTGAAATTATTCTGCCTAAATCGTCTCTCAAAAGTGTAGAACCTATAAACTTCACATACAGATTTAGAATTGTCCCTCATGCCATTTTCTCTTCGTATTAAGATACACCGATCAACTACCTCCATATAGAGTCTGTGGAGAAAACTTGGTGATCTACAATATTCATCCGCTAAGGTTGTCCTTGCTCTACAAAGGCCTATTGCTAAAGTCTCTCAAACAAAAGGTATACGTGCATACAAGCCATGCTAATGAAAACGGTTTCAATCAATTTGTATCAACATCTCTCATTCTGTCTCATGCGAAATGTCTCTTTGCCGATAAGTATATTTTTCAGTCCTGCTTCTTAATGGATAAAGGATAGATAATGATATTTGAATAATGCTTTTTCAAAAGTTTGAATATGCTATGACTGAATACAAACATCTCCAGTAGTTCAGAATTGTTTCCAAAATCATCAAATTAAGCTTGAATGCTTTATTTGATAATATTGTTATACAGTCTAATTTTGCCCATGTATTTTAGATCATATACGAATCCAATTTATTTATACCTTACACGTCGGATGTAAATGCGAAAACAAGTATGATCCTGCTAGGACATTAAGCTTCGTTTATAGGAAATTGTTCCTCATATATACATGCTTTATAATATTGCATATCATATGCTTAAACAGTTTTATAAATATCAGATAAAAAGTCAAATGCCTAATATAAATTTTAGTAGAATAATGGACGTATATGAATAACTTCTGTTTTCTTAGTCTTTACTCATTAAAAAATAAACTGGAATTCCAAAGTTTCCGATGCAATTTTAATGACTAAGATAAGTTTAAGATGCATTTTTCATGAAGCAGGTTAGTTTGGGATGCATTTTCAAGTCAAATGTTAGTTTGGGAGACAATATTTATGACCCAGGTCAGTTTAGGAGCTAGTTTTTCTTACCCATGTTCGTTTATAAATACAATTTTTATGACCCAGGTTAGTTTCGGATGCAGTTTTTATACATGTTTTAACATAGGGGGCAGTTTTTATGACCGAGGTTAGGTTAGGTTAGATTAGATTAGAAGAGTATTTTTGTGACACAGTTTAGTTTAGGAGACAATGATTATCACCCAGGATAGTTTAAGAGGCATTTTTATGACCCTGGTTAGTTTAGGAGGCAATTTTTTATGACCTGGGTTAGTTTAGGTTGCAATTTTTATGGCCAAGGGTATTTTAGGTGGTAGTTTTTATGCCTTATGTTAGTTTAGAAGGTAGTTTTTATGACTAAGGTTAGTTTAGAATATTATTTTTATGACCCAGGTTAGTTTAGGAGCTAGTTTTTCTAACCCATTTATTTTAGGAATGCAATTTTTATGACACAGTTTAGTTTAGGATTCAATTTTTATGACCCATGTTAAATAAGGAGACTGTTTTTATGATCCATGTTAATTTAGGAGACAATACTTATGAAAGAAATTAGGAAAGTATTTTTATTACCGAGGTTAGTTTAGGAGGCAGTTTTTATGACAGAGGTTAGGTTAGGAGAGTATTTTTGTGACACAGTTTAGTTTAGGA
>JAOUZG010012691.1:4502412-4515973 GCA_026289955.1 Argiope argentata
TATATATATATATATATATATATATATATATATATATCAAAAATATTTTCAAATTCGTCCATGAAAAGAAAATCTATTTCTCCATGCAAATTAATAATTTGAAGCATCAATAAATTCAATAATGTTAAATACAAATCAGATACTTCGCTTCAATTCAATGTTAAATACAAATCAGATACTTCGCTTTCAATGGGAAGCGAAGCATCTGTTTCTCTATGCAGGAAGTAATTTTGTTTTTGAACAACCCAGGGATCTCAAATTCGACATATGGATTTATTACTGAAAGTGCAAATACGTATACAATTTTAAAATCAAACCCATAAAGCGTGAAACTGTCTCTTGTCCCTATTTCTAAATAAGCTTATATAATAATACAAAGTTGCATTAGAATAGATAAAAAAATTGGTATGCAGCTTGGTACAAATGAATTATAGCTGTATCAGAATTTGCACCTTGTATATCATTGAGAATAGACTTGCTTTATATATATACTTAATGATGAAGATGAGATATATATACTTGCTTCTCTTCAAATAAAGTGGAATTAAATGCAAAATGAGGAATATCGTTAAAGCATGAAATGATTCCACAGGAATACTTTTAAATAGAAATTTGATGCCATTCTATTTATTTTGGAAGCTATATATATATATATATATATATAATATAACTCTAGAAATTTTTTTGCTTTAACCGATTACTTCGATAACTCATTTGAAGGAAATGACTTAATTGTTGTCTAGGGAAAATTTAGAATTTTTTAATAAATTTCAAATGAAACTTTCTCCTATCATTTCTTAACTAGTTTCATTACTGTACAAACTGGCTTGAAGGACTAGAACAGTTTTTTTTTCTGTAAATGAACACAATTTCTAGCTTAGCGACTGCTAGTGAAATTGCTTCACATTATCTTCTATTAAGTGGATAATACATTGATTGCTTAATTTCTTCTTGTTTTATTTAGCTTTCTCTTGAATCTTAATTATTTGACAGTATTACTCACAATTTGGTAAATAATACAGTTCTTAAATTTTTCTTATTTGTCTGTGTATAGCATTTTCAAACTTATTATAAGAGAATACTCTATTTTGTCTTCTTTAGTTTATGCAGTAGCTGTTAAATGAAGTATAATTTGCAACTGCGTCTCTCATAAACAGAAGCATTTAGTAGAACTTAACATTTCTGCGTCTTTGCCATTAATCTACCATCAGTTAGATTTAATCAATCGATCGTCGATTAACTTTTAATGTTGCTAACATCTAGTGTGTTTCTCTGTGAAGCGGGCATAATGTTGAAAGTCTCGTCCTTAATAGCTAATTATAAGGTAATGGACTTGAACAGAGTTGGAAAACTTTTCTTTTAATTGAGTTTTGGAATATCCGAAATTTAAAAACTTTTTCGTGGAGATTGGAAATGTGAAACGTGTTTGTTTACTTTTGATGTATGTAATTATAAAAGTTCTGATATTTGCTTTTATTACCAGTTAAAACGAATTACTTTGATCATCAGCTTTAAACAACTCTTTTGCACCTTAATTGTTCCTCCCAAATATATCTTTTCCCTTTCAATATTAAGAAAAGTTTGATTGGAAAAAAATATATTAATGAGAAAATCGTTCTCAATATAATTGATATAAATATTGTTCAATTGCTTTATTTTATTTTTCCTTAAATCAGCAAAAGAATCGAATGCATAATCAAAATTTTGAAGTAATTCTTTCTAAAAAGTAATACTTACAAAGTAGTTATACTTTCTAAAATTAAACATAATATTAGAGGATTATTTCCTTTTTTAGTTTATACGGTAGCTGTTAAATTAAAAGTAATTATAAAACTTCATCGGATAATCGAAATAATCGAACACAGAATCAAAATTTCGAAGCATTGGTTTCTAAAAGTTCTTTGATTTTTTTTT
This sequence comes from Argiope argentata, assembly GCA_026289955.1. Classification (NCBI taxonomy): domain Eukaryota; kingdom Metazoa; phylum Arthropoda; class Arachnida; order Araneae; family Araneidae; genus Argiope; species Argiope argentata. Next base: position 4,504,327 of record JAOUZG010012691.1, read on the forward strand.
GTCTGGTACCTTAAGATAACTAAATCTTTGAGACACAACTTCAACACCTCTATATCCATCTGTTTTGATATAAAATATATCAAAAATACTTTCCTGGCAAAATATCAAAAGGTTACCTCAAAATTTTGGTCTTATAAGTTCTTTTTTCCTTTAAATATTTAAAATGTCTGAAAGCTCAGATTTTAAAACAAAGGAAAAAGTCTTATTAATATACTAAATCGATTCTTTGTGTCTAGCCCATTATTGAGTTTAATTTTCAGAATTGAATTTCCTGATTGTTTTTTCTATTAAAGAACAAAATATATTTCTCTTCCTCACTCATAATTCCACTTATTTCGAGATGTTCTATTCATGAAATATCTTTAACTCTAAATTGAATCTCAAAAGAGTTATTGCTCATGCTATACGAATTGGAATAATCACACCGGTTTTGTCTTGGAGTTCTTTGAACGTCATAAGAAGAAAATGAAATTCCGAAATAAAACTATTTACAGCCAAGTGACAAATGTAGTTTATGACAATGCTGTCATGGAAATGAACTACACTATTCAATAGATTTATTAATAATCATTTTACTTACAGCCTTTTAGTAGTGCGAGTTTTAATGCATGGTAGCTGATATTTATTTTTTGTATCTTGGCGAATGATAGGAAGAATTTCAAGTTCTTCATACGATTGTGGCCCTACACGTGATGTCCAATACTAAATACACCGGCTTCCTTCTTGGCATAGTATAGACTAAAATTGGCTCTTACTTCACTACAGAATACTAATCCAAATACTGGTCACCTTAAGGTTGAACTGGCTCTCCTGGATATTTAATGAAATAAAACTTAACTCTTTTGTGGCCATGTCACTAAAAGATGCTTTGTTAGTCGTACCATTATCTAAGAGATTTTACAATATTCTATATTTAAAAACTGATGCTATATTTAACAAGAATAAAAAGCCCCAGAACAAATCATGTATATTAAAAGACTTTTCAACTGAAGATTTATGAAATGAAAATTGATTTATTATAAAATTAGAAAATCTTCTAAAATGGTGAATGTTTAATGATTACATATGGGCTACATAATTTTTTAAGGTAGTAAAATAAAAAAAGAGAGGTATTTAAAATAAAGCAACGTATATTAAGGATAAAAGTTATTTTAAAAACTGTCTTTTAGCACTTATGCACTTTTCATCCACATTACAGAAATGAGGGAAAATTAATACGCAGTTCTTCAGCCATAAATGATGATCACGCTCCTTAAACTGTTGCAACCATAGTGATGACCATGCTGTTTAAACGGTTGTGTATAGATGCTTTGCTATGCAACAAACTGACAACACTTTGATTTCCGGTTTTCACAACTACTTTCTTAGAATCTGATTATTTAATTTATAAAAATACCTATTGATGACAGAAAATAATGCAGCTGAAAGTATAGCTACTATATTTGAGAGTCATAAAAATTAAACTTTATTACTAATAAAAATAAAATTGAAATTAAAGAAAAACTGACTTTTTTGATTATATAGTCGCTTGGTACTTGGGAGATAAGGAATAACTCAAAGAACTCAATTGGAAGTATCTAAGATAATCGGATAAGTGAGTATCTTATCTACGAGAAACATGAGATATCTTAATCCACGTATATGCGGGCGGCTTGTCAAGAAAATCCCAAACCGAGTACCTGACATGAATACTAGAGTGTTAATAGAAGTAATCATATCTGCTGAGGATTGAATCAGTAGGGAAAGACTTAATGGCATATGGTCTTTTATTGGTGTGAGTTTAGGTTTGAAATAAAATCCAGAATCTTTTCCTTACTGACTCAATACAAATTATAAATCCATGAATTTATACTGATAGTGATTTCAGCACTAATATAGGCAATATCGAGACACCATAATAAATATAGGTTGTTTGAGTTCATGTTTAAATAATTAGATTTAATAAATCTATTTTATTTACTTTCGTTAGTTTTATAAAGTTAATTATTTCATACGTAGATTCATTATTTACTGTAAGGAATATTACATGCTTTTTTATAGTTTTTAGCAAGGATTTACTCTTTATTTGCAGTAAGGATTTAAAAAAAACGTAGTTTTATTATTTCCTTTTGGAAATGAAAAAAAATTTATGTCATCTGAAGATTAAATATAAGAAAGATATTCAAACATATATATAAACATGAAAAATGAATAAAAAATAAATTCATTGAACAAATAGAGATCCAAAACTTTTGTCTAGATGACTTATATAATGGCACGAGCTGCATTAAAAAGTCTTTATATGCAGAAATAAATTGGTATTTGAGTATTTTTTATTCCAACAAAAATTAACTATCATAGTTTTACAGTTTGGGATTCAATGAAGTTTAAAAAATGGCAAAAGTTGGAATAAATGTCAAAAATGAAAATGTTATAAAATCGAAAAGAAAAAAAATTAACGCTGATCGTTAATTTTTTCGTTATCAGCCTATATTTATTAATTAAGCCTAGAAATTTCACGTTACCCTTATCATGACACAATTTTTGCACCACTTTGAAGAGCATCATTCACGCTTCTCATTATTCACCATTGATCATTTTACATTTTTACATGAAAAGATTTGCTTAAATTTTATTGACACTTAGACGACTTACCCCTTTCAATTTCCATTTTCATTCAGATTTAAAATTATTTTTTAACAAGTCAAATTCGGACAAAGTTATGTTATCTAAAACCTACCATCCATTTGTGGATTTAGGAATCATTATTGCAAGCTGGTAAAAATGTATTCAGCCTGCTTACCAAAATTCTGCCAACTATAACCCATTGAACAAAAGAATATTTAATTTGAAAAAGAAAAAAATGGTATCATTTCATTTGTCTATACCGATTTGCAACAAAAGAAGAAAAATTATTATTTCTGAAAACAGGTTGTATAACAACTGCATCTAATCATGAATTTTCAAGGATAATGTTTTTTACAATACTGCATAGAAACATTTTTTTTCTGGATATAACGTTTTCCAACATTTCTTACCTGCATACCAGTAGAAAATGAACAAATTAGTAGAAAATTTATGACCCACAACCATAATTAGCTCTTGCGCTTTACTTGGTAATCCAAATTCTGAGATTTTCTACACAATTAAACTGTCTGTAGTGATTTTCAAGCATGCACTAATATCCATTCTCGTCACCGCGTGGTGTATTTGGAAAAATGCTCTGTAACTGAAGAAGAATAAAAATACAGCAGGTATAAAAATAATTCAATTAGTTATTAACGTAACAGAAAGTTCAAAGAGCACGTGTAAAAATAAATCGTCCGGACGAATTATAGGCTAAATCTTGTGAAAATATAAATAATTTAGCCAGTTTACTATGCCTAGCAAAATATTTTTTGGTATAATCAAAAACAGGACTATTGAATTTTTACCCTTTGCACTCTGAAAAATAATTAGATGCAAAATTATTCACATAATACAAAGATTTGTTTATTGCTATGAAAGATAAATATAAATAACTCTTTTAAGTCGAATTTCTTTGAAAAATTGATTTACATCTCTTAGCCATTATGAAGGCGTTTTAAAAGTTAAATTTGATAAATAAATAAATAAAAGGTCAAAATGAGGCCCAATCTTGAATAGTGAGTCAGAGACACCATCGAAGGACAAAGGGTTAACATCTGACGCTGAAAGATTTTTAGCACTGTTTGAACGCTCATAATCATCAATATTATGCGAAAAATTTCTTCTGGTTTGGATATTTTGAAGTTGGAAGGCAGATGAAGATTTTTTTACACCTAAGATATTATCTGGCAACATGAATTTTTGTTATAAATAGTCAATATTAGGACTTGAAAATCAGCTTTCAGCCTTTAACTTCAAAGAATTGTCTGTGTTAATGAGACTCTAATTTGGCTACTTGGATTTCTTTTCTACTTTCAATATAAAGAAAATTATAGCTAAATGAAAATGTCTATTTCCAAACGTCTTTGAGTTAAATGGGTCATTTACGAACTTGTCAGAGATTTTTTAAATTGCTTACAACATACTTAAAGCCAGTTAAAATCCAAACAAAATTTCTCTAGTTACCCTATTCAGGTAGACGAAACGTTATAAGCATATGATATATTCTTTTCAACAAAGAGTTCAAGGGGCCATGATCGGTATAGAACTGAAGAAAAATATTTTCATGAGAACCATTATACTAAGTAATCTTCTTATAGGAATCTACCCAGAAATCTTGACGTATTTCTAACTTGTAAATTCAATAAATAAATATATAATTTTTATTGGATTGTCTAAGTAAAAATAGCAAAAATATTAGAATTTAAAATATGGAAGCATATTTTAGATATCATTGGCCAAGAATTATAATAAAATATTGAAATACTTTCTTTTCCGCCTTACCAGTACATGCAAAGGTGTAATTAAAATCATAAACATAAATTAATACTTTAACATGGATTGTACCCTAATTTTAATCAAGTGTAAGCCTATTAAAGAATTTTAAAAACAAAATTAGTGAAAATTTGGAACTGTGATATATTATCTTTTGAATTAATTTTACTTTCTTCAATAATAATAATAAAATATGAAATGTTTATTTTAAAGTATAATTAATTTAATCATTTTTTATTTGTGTCTAAATATGCTAATAATAATTTACAGTATTTTAATACTAGTGTCTTTAAAATAATTTATAACAAATTTCATACTGTACGTTTTAGCGAAGTATAAGAAATTACGCTTTTAAAATAATTATACAATATACTTGAGATTTGAGAAGAGAAATGTCATTACATATCTCCATCATTGAAAAGTTATTTAGAAGTAATTTGTAATTTCTAGTGCATAAAAATTACCTGAAATTCTACATTAAATTTTTATAAAAGCTTTATTTTCGCAAAGTAAATCTAATAAAATTATTTAAATCGAATTTCTAATAAAATAATTTTGGAGGAAATATTGAATTTCTCGAAAAGAAGTATTTCTTATTATTAAACCCTCTGTTCATATAATGCATTTAAATCCCTTTTTATTAAACTATCTTTCTTCAAAATCGCATAGATAAGATATTTTATTCCATTGTCTGTCAGTGTCACATTAAATTACATGTTTTTATGACAAATTGAATCCTGTTTAACGCTTCATTTTGCTTTCAAAGATAAATTATAACATTCTATTTAAAATCGAACAGAAAAGAAACAATTTAATCAACTCTAAGAATTTTATCAAGATTTCTATTCTTTAACAATAAGAAGAAGGAATTTCATTTACTTTTAGAATGATAAACTAATTTTCATTTGAAATCAAGTATAATGAAACATATTTAATATAAAGATGAAGAAAGTATTTCTTAGAATTTTGTCGGGATAATTTTTTTTAAAATTCGAACGAGTTTCTAAGAAATAAACTCAAAAGAAGAAAAAAAGCAAAAAGAAGAGGTAGTGATTTCAATGCGTTGGGATCAAGAATGTTCAGAGCAACATTCATTTTAATGTAAAAACATTTTTGATGAGAAAAACTTCTTTCTGTGATGGCTTTTTTCTTATCCTTATTTCGTAGCTTTTTAAAAATATTTTTTTCCATTTTTTTGTAATAGGTACAAGCATTTTTGCCATTTCTTATCATTTTTTCTATACTGCTGAAGGTTTGTTTCCAATTTGTGAATAGCTTTTCTTCAGATAAAAATTTAAATTACAGTTGAAGATTGAAATAAGCTGCAACAAAAAAAATGAAAATATTCTGAGTCAATTAAAGATTAGCTTAATTTTGTTTCTTTCTTAGCTTCAGTACAAAAAGTGCGAATTTCTTGTGTTGGAACTGCAAAAAATATTTTTTTTTCTTAATGATTTTCGGTTGAACTAGCAGGAAATAACACAGAAAAAAATGAAATACATTTTAAACCATACAGAAAATTAAAATCTAACTTATGCTGTATATTTATAATGATATTTTTCTAGGATTTTTTTTTCTTTCAAAGAACTAACTTCCTTCGGTAAAAAAATTATTCTAAAAACGTGTAAAAAATTGTTAATAGGTAAATAAATATCTGAATTTTCTTAAAATATTCAGTCAACTTTAACGAGCTACTTTTAACGACGTGTAAAAATTTTGTCACGAAGCAATAAATTCCAGGATAGAAAAGACAATTTAAGTTTCTTTTATTTTATTCATGTAAAAAAATAACCAGTCGTTTAAAAAATGAAGCGACATGTTTTTTATGTTTTTGTTACTATCCACGATTAAATTGAGAACAAAATATTTTTACAGGAGAGAGAGACCCATAGAAAAAAAATATATAAAAATATATAAAATATATAATTTTTTTCTTAAGGATACTGTCTATCTAGTTAACTGTTTAAAAGAAAAAACATATATTTCACTCAATACAACAAACAATGATTACATTTTAAAAAAATGAGAAAGAATCTGTACTTTTTCCAAAGATTTTATAAGTTTGTTAAGGAGGGAAATGCTACTTAAGCATTTACAATGTATTGATATATTGTCGCATGAAATAACATTTTAAGTACTAAGCATCTCAGATGGTAACACCATATATTAATACTTGATTTTAATTTTGCTCAAGTAACATTTAATTATTAATAAGAATTCTTATTTTGAAATTTTTAATTTATATGAAGATTGTGACACGAACCCTAATACAATAGCTGAATTCTAAACAATTAATAATTCAGTTTCTATTAAGAAAATGCTTTAAGTGGGGTATTTAATTGGATTTTATGTTGCTTGAGCCCTCATATGCGTGCCTGAAAAAATTAGTCTAATTTTTTGTTCAGCACTCTAAATATTCAATATATTTTTAACACTTAGATATTTTAAACTACATAGAATTTCAATCTTCTGCTACAAGAATTAACACATGATGCTTCGAATCGCCTTATGTCAGTGGAGTGTAAAACCAAATGGTAATCATGATGAATTGGGAAAATTTCCTTCCAAATTTAAAATTACTCCAGTTTTAGACATCGTGACATGAGACAGAGCTATAGTAAGATAAATTTTTCGAGCATCATAGATATAATTTTTCGAATTCCTGATTCTTTATGGCTTGGCAAACAAACTTCAGAAACTACAATTATCTAGACTCCGAATCATCATAGAAAATAGTTTTAGTTTGTTGCCAAGAGAAATTACGAAAATAATTGTTAGAATAAATATTCTAAAAATTCTATTTAAAGAATTTTCTCGAATCTTAAAAGATTGTTCTTCTTTAGGAAATCTAAAAATATACAAAAAATAAACTTTTAAAAAATGAACATTTAAGAAGAATTTGAGCTTTCAATTATAGAAGAGAATGAATTTTAAATTATTATATTTTCCCCAAAAAAGCTATATGTTTCATAGCTGATAACTTCTAAAAATTGATATATGTATATGTGGAATAATAGTTTTCAATAAAGTATTCTATCTTGTTTAAAAATTAAAAAAAAAACAATAAAACTACTACCCTGTGTTCTTTAAAATAAAGGTAACAAACTTAATAACAAAAGGTAACAAACTTAAGATAAACTGACAAAATACTGCTCATCTATTACACTGAGCATGAATGATCCTGGTTTTCCTTCTAAGCCATTCTGATATCTAAGCCCTTCTCTTTGAAAAGGTAGTTCCCCTTCGAATAAATTATCCAGAATTCTTAAGTTTCCGGTCTTTAGGAAAAGTAATTAATCTTCGTTGTCTCTAAAACGATTTATTGCATATAACCAGTTAGAAAAGCACTTCCAATTACATATGAGCACCAGGTCCTTTGTAACTGATTCACATCGCTGTACTTATTCTTGGCGGGAGGAAGTTTCCTAAGTTACAAAACTGAAGCCAGCATTTTGTAGAAGTCTTTCTGAAATGGATAAATTACCTGTTCATTTTCACCTCAGGAAACATTTTAAATTAACACCTGGAAAAGACATTATTTCTGAAGAAAAGTAGAAAACTCTTTTATTCTATATAGAAAACGTTTGGTGATGAAAATTCTTGTAAAATAATCCTGTTCATTGTGAGATAAAGGTCATCTCTAGTTAGATAATTGCCATGATATTAACTTTACCTATTTAACTACACGCACTAGTTTCCTGGTTAATGCCGATTAGTTTTCGAGGTGCTTCGAGTCTTTCACATCGACAATTATGCGCCATGTCTTAGTCCCTTCAGTAATTAGTTGGTATATGATATTCTCGACGAAATGAAATTCTTCATGAGGGCTCTGCATCGTGAGAATGCAACTAGCTTTCGCTTGTGAGAAACTCATTGCACAAAAGTAAATTCATGATGTTTATTGGTGCAAATTAATGTCTGTAAGTGCTAAGTGTCATTGCCATACTGCAAAGTAATTTCATTGCCAACTAATGAGACGATTCTATCAAACAAATATGTAGTATAACCATTTAAAGAAATACCAAATCTTTTCAACAGTTTTAGATAATGTCTCACGGCTCATAAAAAATTAAAGGTAAAGATGAGAATGTTTATTTTCTGATATTATGCAATCGAATTTAGCTCCAATGATAGAAATTATGTCTATTTAGAAAGTTATCTTATTGTTGAGTTGGTATTATCACAGTCTGTAACACCGACTTGTGGTTTTGTGATTGAAAAAAGTAAATTCGAGATCTGATATCAACTAATTGATATTTAAGCATCTTTTGTGCATTAAGGTAACTGTATCATTATAAAAAAAACGTCCCCTTATTGTTTTGACGTTGATATTTCTCGAGTTCAATGCCTTTATCTATTTCAATAATGATTTGGGAATACCATCAATCCTGGTGAGAGTTAAAAATGGGAAAGATAACTAATTAAAAAAATTGACATCATTACTCGAATTGCCAAATTGGTTCAAAATTTTTTATTCACATTTTTATAGAGTTATGGCGGAGATTTTACTTTCGGCTACAAATTTTTTTTAAAGAAATCATTTTTGATAATTTACTAAAACATTTACAATGTATGTATTTCAAAATAGTGTTTAATGATCTGATAGTAGCCTGATTGGATATCAGATAGTGTTAAAATTTCAGTTTCGCGTAAACTAATTGTAATACTCATCAGCATACATATAAATAGTTATTTTAGAAATATGAATTCCTTAATTTTTTTCAATGCATGTTAATTTATCTTTTGAAATCACTATTAAGGTATCCGAACACGTTGAAAACGCCGAATTTCGCCAAAAATTATATATATTTTTAAAAATTTATTATATAAACCAGTCTTTGAGTATTCTAAAACATATTTACTTTCATCTCTAAGTTAATTAGAAGTCAAGATATTAATATTTTTGTAATGATCGGTAAACCGGAAGTTCGATCATTGGTAACCGATCTAATAAGCCAAAAACGTGTTGAAAATTTGTATAAACACAAATTTAGTTTTAAATATTGAACTTTTTCTGCACAGCAAAATGCCACTGAGTGTATCAACGGTGTTTTGTAGAAATTTGTGCCTAAAGATGCCTTTGTTGAGCTCTGAACCCTTTGATTAAGAGCATTTATATCTGTAATACATTTTAATGAAGGCTTTATAAGGTTACTGAATACCCTTAAGGTTATTAGAGTGTATCCTAGTACAGATGCAGTTGAAACCTTTGCTGAACTTGACAAAAACAGAATAAAGGAATCTAGGTGCATTCATTACCAAATGCAAAAATTGCCAGAAAAGAAAATAATGATTTAAAAGCTGAGAAGTAAGAAGGCTCATTATATAAATGTGGGGAATTTTGATTATGTGCTCACATAATTTATTATTAAAACATGTTACTGTATATTTTTGATGCATTTTTTTTTTCAAAATTGATTTTTACTTATATTTTGCTCACTTCAAATCAAATAATTCAAAATATAATTATCATATTATCTTGAAATTCGGTGGACTTTGTCCTCATACTATTTTCTAGTGAATGAAATAAAGCAATATAGATTGAGTGTATAGTTTTTTTTTAATTTACAGCCTATTGTTTGAATAATAACGTCACAAATTTACTAAATATTTCATAATAAATCTTTGACGGGTTCTAAAATTTTTATTATTATAACCATACCGATGATAGTTCATTCCCTAGAGAAAACTATCTAGTTTATTTTGGTTTAAGGTTTGGTTAAGGTAAGATGAAAGTTATAGTTTTTAGTGTTACCAATTTAAAGTTTTTTGAGAATTTGCTTAAATTTACGATATTAAATGCCATTTTCAAAAGTTATAAATATTTTTTTAAATACTTGCATCCTATTACTAATTTTGAATAATCCTAAACCCAGAGATATGGTTAGAGTATGTCTATGCTATGTTTTTCTAAAGAAGTGCTCAGAACGTTTTTGAAAATCTTAATGTCTTCATTTCAGTAAAATGCATCAGAAATTTTTCTGAGCGGATGAAATGCGTTGCTAAAAATAACATTCAATATGAACAGCTTAGCATTTTGATTGGTTGAAATTGCAATCTTAAAAAGAAAAGAGTTTTCGGATTAAAATATAAACCGCATTTATTAATTTTTTTGCATAAAGTTGAAATAGATATAAGAATTTTATTAGATACCTTAGCTTTATATTTCCTGTTACGAAATTACATTCCAAACGTAAATAATGAAATAAAAGGAATAGTAAAAATATCTGCATAAAATATGTGGATCTCTTTATCTGTCAATATGTTGTAAAAAAAGCTTTCGAGTAAATATCTAGATATCTCTTTTCGACATTGTATTGAAATATTTTTTTCTTTCATCTTAAGCTTACTTTTCTGCAAGCTATTACAGCAACTTAAACTCACAAATATATTTTCGAAAACATATTTTAATGAATAAGATTAATTTTCTTCTCAGAAAATGAGAGTAAAGAGCAAATGGATATTTTAAAATTCTAATGACTTCACTAGTGTCAATATTTCCCAATTTTTATTCATACATTATTCTATGCGAAATAATATTTTCCCACAAATTAAACTTTTCAGCTCAAAGGAAATACCAAACGCAAATGTTAATATGAAGTATGATATTAGAAAATTAGATCATATTTTCCTTCTAAAAGAAAATTTTAACAGTGTTTCCTTTTATTACAAAACTCCGATCCATCTTATTCAGGTAGAATGGAATCTTGAATTTCTCAAGGAAGAAAACTTCTTTAATATTTAGCAGAGGCAAAAGTGTTATTGAGTAAGAATTTAGAGCTCCATTACTGCGGGAAGGATTTGTCCGAAACTGTCGTATCATGAATTTTTGATATGACAGCAGAAAAAAATACATTTGTTTTTAATTTTATAGTTTTATCTTGTTAAAGAACTTCGATATAGATATAAAATTTCACAATATACTTGGTGTATATATAATAAAATATTCTTTTCTTATATAAGGTGTTTTCGAAAATCTCACTTTTGCTTGAAAAATTTATTTAGGGCAGTTTTGCCATCATTTGCATGTCTGATAAGGTGTCTTTATGGTACAATTTCCTTCTTTTATAAACATATATATAGATATTTATGAAAGAGTGAAAATAGTTTCGCTTAAGAAATTTTTCGAAATGCCTCAAAGAATATATTTTATGTTAATATTGTTTTGTAATTTTTACATGTGGTAATTGCAAGATGTTATAAATTTTTGTAATTTTTACATGTGGTAATTGCAAGATGTTATTAATTTTTGTAATTTTTACATGTG
>JAOUZG010012691.1:4515983-4538667 GCA_026289955.1 Argiope argentata
ATGTGGTAATTGCAAGATGTTATTAATTTTTGTAATTTTTACATGTGATAATTGCAAGATGTTATTAATGTTTGGTAATTTTTGCATGTGGTAATTGCAAAATGCTATCAATGTTTGGTAATTTTTGGATGTGGTAATCGCAAGATGTTTTTAATGTTTGGTAATTTTTACATGTCGTAATTGCAAGATGCTATCAATGTTTGGTAATTTTTGAATGCGGTAATCGCAAGATGTTATTAATGTTTGGTAATTTTTAGATGAGGTAATTGAAAGATGTAATTAATGTTTGGTAATTTTTAGATGTGGTAATTGCAAGATACTATTAACGTTTGGTAATTTTAAGATGAGGTAATTACAAGATGTTATTAATGTTTGGTAATTTATAAAAATCTTATATTAAAATAATATCAAATACGTATACCTTTAAATTATATTGTAAAACTATTTGTACATATATAGAACTTTTATATAGTGAAGATTAGTTTTATTTTGAGAATAATTAATTTTAAATATATTTTTAGCTATTGGAAGAAATTATGTAGAATTTTTATCATTTTTATGAAGCCGTTTCACACCAATCTATTCCTTCCTAACCAATAAACATGTTTTATATTATCTCTTTATATCTGCCAATGTTATATGAATTCACATGTATAAATAATTGCGTTTCAAATTGACAGCTGATATTTGATGAAAATTTAAACGATTTTAATTACTTTAATATTTTTTTCATTTTTACTCTCTCTTATACGAATTGACATCGCAAAAAAATTTGACCGTGGGATTTTGAAGAATCTCTGCGTTTCTGATCTTTACTCAAAATGTGATCTGAGCTGTATAGATGAAATTTGGTATGTAGTCTTTATACCACATTTGTAGATTTTTTAAAAATCAAATTTTGAATTGAAACTCAAAGTTTCACAAGAGGTCCGTCTGGCTGTCCAAGTATCAGAGAACGCGTTAACACAAAATGTAAAATGCAAGATGGATAAAATTAGACAAACAGTTTTAATTCTGGGGCATTTTTATGTTTTTATTTACTGCACTGCCCATCTCCTGAAGTAGAAAATACCTGTAAGGAACTGCAATCAATTCAGCCCACATAACATTGCTTTACCCATCCAGAAGTAAAAGATTACTTATTTTTCTAGGTCCTTCTCATTTCATTGTAAGTATGGTACTCCCAGGATGACACACTAAAATATAATCAGATTTGACAAAATGCCTCATGACAATTATTTAATTAGTTATTTTCTTACTAGTAAAAAATCTGAATTGTTTTTTTATTTCGATAAATGCTAGATGTGCCTATGAGTTTTTTTTAATAGAAAATAATTATAAAGCTATAATTAAGCTTATAATTTAATTATTTAACTTTGAAAAATAAATTCTGTAACCATCGCATGTAAAACAAATAGTAGATTATAATTTTTATACTGCGTGACCATATATTTTTTCTGCGTGGCCCAAGTGATGCAGAAGCACGTGAAGTCACTTTCAAAAATGTAAAATGAAACAAGAGCTTCCTGAACTTATATTTCAAAATGGTGACCAAATAACAGTTAAAATATTCAAATAGCAAACGACTGATCAACAACAACTGTAACAAAACTGTTTACAGTTATAACAGTAATCGGAGCTTCGTCGCATATGCACATTCCAATGAAATCGCGTCATTGGTGTATAGATGTGAGTTGTATAATGAAAAGAAAACACATAGAACATTTGCAAAGCATTATTGAAAATTTTCTTCCTTGCTGTCTGACTATTATTCAACAATATATAATTAAATTATTTGTTTTATATAATTATAAATTAAATTTAGATATGCACCATTCTATTTTTTTAAAACAAAAGTGCTCAAAAATATTATTACAAATTTTCAAGTAAAAACATGGAAGGGTCCATTTTATTCATTCCACTCCTACTATTAATTCACGCTCTTCTTATATATACAGAGTTCAAATTTTCAATCGTTAATAAAATACATTTTATTCATCCAGTCAACTTCAAATGCAGTTTTTTAAAATTGTATTGTAATTACACTTGATGTAATACAGTTTTTTTTTTCAAATATTAATTCATTAAATAAATTAAATTAATTTTGAATATTTTAAATAGAGTTTTAGCGGTTTGTAATGAAAATGGAAATCAATAGGTGGTAGCTCAATAAGTAAAATGAAAGGAAGTGAAGATGAAGAATGCGAGCTCAATTTTTGAGAAAATCGATAATTTTTTGATAAATTATTTATATTAATTGTAATTATTTAATAAAAAGTAATTAAAATATAATATTTCTTTGTTTTGCTGGAGCAGGAATTGATTTTTTTATATTACTTTCTTTTTATATATTATTGTATAGTAAGAAAGTAATTGCTTAGTAAGAAAGTGATAAATTTATGGCTGCCATTATTACACATTTTTGATATCTGAGAAATTTTTTTTTCTTGCATTATAAAATTTATTAGTTTATTAAGACGGAAAAAAAGAGTAAAATATTACGTAAAACGTATAAAATATTTAGAAAGTGAACAATATCTGAGTTATTTTGAGAGAAATATAATACCTAGTTTTATAAAACAAACAAAAAAAGCACATGATGTTTTAGTTGAATTCCTGCATTTTCGTACGAATGTTGATATGATTAAAGACCTAAATAGATTCTTTTCATAATTAACAGATAATTTATTAAAGGAATAATTACGCGTTTTATTCACTCTAGTGCTGAGGGAAAAATAATCCCATCAAGGAAAAAAAAAACAAAGAAAAATTTCCTCCTCTTTTTTAGACTTCAAATCAAAATGAACCGTTTTTTCCTATTTATAACATAAAGAAAGTGAAGACTTTTATGATAGATTCTATTCTAAAATGTAGTTGGATCAAAATGCTACTTAGGGAATTTCAGATTTTTTATAATGAAGATTGTTTATTTTCTTATCCACGTATTTGCTGCTTAAATATAATATAGTATAATTTAAATGCTTATATTCTAATTTTTTATTAGTAATACTTAATGATTTCAACCAGTATTCTGAATCATTTTGTTTTTGCTGTATGCATTATAAATAAAAAAAAGATCTTAAATCCCCTATTATTTGAGGTTATATTTTATTTAAAAGCCATTTTGGAATTTTTAGTTCTTTTTAGAGTCTTTCTTTTAATTAAATGAAAACTGATGCTGCGATAAACGAAACATATTTATGCGAGAGAACATTTTAAATGTTTATATTTCTTAATTATGGTTTGAGTAGAGAGAAAAATTTGAGGTAAACTAGACTCAAAGAAGAGATATTTACAGTTCACCTTTTTTAACCTTGATTGTAAATATATTTAAACCTTTAAAATATTTTTACAAGCAAGATTCAAGTACGTGCAAAATCATATATAAATGATTGTAATAAGTTTATTGGAAACAATAGAAAGTAAAATAAAGTTTTTCTTTGGTAAATTTTTGAAAATTTTGTTTATAAAATCATAATTCATAATTTTTTATTT
This sequence comes from Argiope argentata, assembly GCA_026289955.1. NCBI lineage: Eukaryota > Metazoa > Arthropoda > Arachnida > Araneae > Araneidae > Argiope > Argiope argentata. The sequence goes on from JAOUZG010012691.1 coordinate 4,519,479, forward strand.
TTTCAGCATCATTTTTTAAACATAACTCAATTTTTTCATTTTCATGTATAATAATTATTTATGTAAAATAATACATAAGGAAATAATGTTAGCATAATGTAGCAGTTGAAAAGATAAGAAAATTTTGAAATTTTTAACTTCGATTTATTTCCTCCCGGGATGCATAATTTATGTACAAGACTAATTAGTAAGAACTACGCCATTCTACAGTGATTTTACTATTAGATTTTGATAGGAATTTTTCTGACAAACTTGGATTTAGGAAAGGGAAAATCGGGTATCTTTAAGAAAAGTTTGAAAGCATTATGTATTTTTATCTATGCGCGCAGAGGATAAGAACCTGCTGAATTCATTAGCTTTCAAAAGGATGTAATAAAATTAACTAAAGAATGTGGGAATGGGGTCAGTAAAATAGAGAACATATCAGAATAAAGTTAATATGGATTAAATTTAGAAGAAAAAATGAAATTAATTATGTTTAAAAATAAATTAAAAGATATCAATACACTTATATACATAAACAATTTGGATAAAATATTTTCTCTTTAAGACAATATTTTTCTTGTACACATTCTGCATGCGTGCATTTGGCAACATCATAAATTATGAATACAGTTCAGTTATTCAAACAGTAGAATTTTATTCAAAAACTAAAAAACGAAGTAAAACTAATTTAATAAACAAAACGAAGTAATGAAAGAAAAGGCGCAGCAAATAAATGCCCTTTTCTAATATTTTGCTGATAAATCTGACAGCACTTAAGTAATTCTTCGCAAAATGCTTATTAGCATCCGTAAAATAAAGTACAAATAATCGAAAGTAAAATTTCCAATTCAACAAAATCATTATTTTATCGTTTATCTATACAAAAACCACCCAGATGACAAGAAACCGCACAACGATTGATTACAAAGAAAATGTTGTACTTAATGACCTCGGATTGAACACGAAAATTGATTTTTTTCTTTGTTTGTTGTCCATTCAGAGAACCGATTCTAAATCAAGAATAAACAATTGATAATCGATGAATAGCTCATCAGAATTATCGATTTAATGGTAACACTTTATCCTTGTATCTCGTCTTTCATCTCCCCTCCAATTATGTAAAAATTACTTATGCGTATCATTGAAATCAATAATAAGCAGATAATTGAAATTAAACAATAATTGCAAAACAATCCACTCATATTAAGATAGCGGCGAATGATTTATAATGAAATATTTTTCAATAGTTTATCAATTTTTAAATGCTTAGAAAACCGTCGGTGAATCAAATAGAAGGGCGAACTTCTTTATTACTTAACCATACTTTATTTTTCAATTCCTGCAATTAGTTCACACTTTCCCTGAATATATTTATATATTTTGTCAAATTTTCTCTCCTTAAAATCGTTGACATCAATTTTTGGTGTCTTCTCTTACCTAACCTTAAGATTGAACTACGTGCCGAAAAGGAGAATGGAAAATTTCAAAGAAATTCACTTTCTATTTAACCACTTAATATGTGATTCTGTCATATGTATATACATATTTATATTAATAGTAATTATTTAATAAAAAGTAACTAAAATAAAAAAAATCTGTGTTCACCTAGGTAGGAAATAGACTGACTTGTTTAAAATGACTTGTTATACTTAAAAGTGTCTTTTATAATATTGTTATAAGAATTGGATAAGGAAACAAATGTTAAATAAAGAGTGCTAAAAATTTGTAACAAAGTTTAAATTCTATAATTTTGCTATTCTTATTTCTGTAATTTTCAATTTTTTAATTCTATAAATTTCTCATCTTTTTAGTTTTCTTTGAACACGAAAATGAGTTATCGTCATGAGTTATTTATGAATCATGATAATAAATTAAGAAATTCAGCTAAAAATATCATTTAGTTTATAAATTTATGTTTTTGATGTACGATATTGATTCACTAATACTTTCAAATTCTTTCTTGAATAATATAATTCCAATCTTTATTTAAAAATATATCCTATGTAGATATCTCAAAAACTAAGTAAAAATTTTTCAATTAAATGACTAATAATAAATTTTATTGATTCTTTTAAATTCATTATATTTTTTTGGCTATTTTGATTCAGACTTCAAGATTTTAATTCCACAGTAATTCTAAAAAGAACGTTAATATTAATAAATTAAAACTTTGTAAACGATATTATAGTCCATAAAAGAATTCTTTGCTTCTCATATAGTTCTTTTTTTTATTTAAATAATTGAAATCTGGAAATCAATTTGTTAAATTCGATACAAAACAACTTCAACAGATTATTTCAGAAACGGGAATATGCTCATATATAATTTGAAGATAAATATCAAAAGGAAGACATTTATCTGAAATTCAATGAACCAGTTTTAAACAGATTCTTCATTTTTTTTAAAACGCCACTAAAATATTTACACTATTTCAGTAATGGTATATATAATGTATGAAATTTAAAGTGAGGCATAGTTCCTTTAAAATTATGCATTACCTTCGCAGTGTAGAATGCCATAACTTCAAACAGAGGCATTAATTCAACAAAATTAACCCATTTTACCACTCAGGAGTTCTCCATCATCAAAATTAAGGCATTAGTTTACCTTGCTTGGTAGTGTGAGTATTTCAATTTTCTGGGTAATAACCCAAGTTTGCGCTCCAAATGTTTATATTATCAAACTGAGAAGTATAAACTTGTGAAAATAACTTTGTAAGAAACATTTTAATTGTGTCGATTTGGCAGTAGATTAATATTTACATAGTAGAAAATTTTCCATTTTGATTCCTATGTAGTCATTGTTTCTTACTTTACTGTGCATGAAACATAGAACAGTATTTTAACAGTCAAAAAATGCAAAAGCAACGTTTTGACGAATCTCCAAGTTAGCTGAATTCGATAATTACTCTTTTGGTATAATGTCAGTTTGTTTGAGAAAGCAATAAGTCGAAAACTCTTGGTTGACTGATGAAATTTGGTATATGAACTAACAATCATGATCGTAGATTTTTTTATCAAGCTTTAAACAAAATATCTTTACAGGAAATTTGTGTTTAGCTGTTAGTGTGCAAATATACTTAGTATTTGTAAAAGGCAAAAAGCTATGAAAGTAAAATTTGGTACACAGATATAGCTTTTCACATCTCTATTAGCAATAAAATCTTAATTTTAGTATTTCAGTAAATTAATAAATTGAGTGAGTATAAATTAAAAAATGAAATCTAATGAATAATTTTATTTAATAAGGAGACTACGACTACGACTACGAGCACATTTACCGAGGCGCCTAGCCCATTCAAGGGCTTATCCTCGACTGAGCTGGAAAATGGAAAGTAGCTTGGCTTCAGATGGACTGGCTTGAACTGTCGGTATTTTATTTAATAAGGAGATAATACATGGATGCATTATATATGGATAACACATCCACAAATAATCGGGATATTTTTGGAAAAATATTATATTCGATAAATTTTGTTTCGACAGAATTTATTTATTATCAAAACTGAATGCTACATTCAGAAAAAAGGTAACATTCATTTTTAAAGTTAAAGTGCACTTTAATATGTAGTCAACCCCTTATAAGAGTTTTATGATATGAGAATTTTTGAAAAAGATCCTCCCTCATAAAATGATATGTACCATTTACGCTGGCTATGAACTATGATGAAATAATAGGAAATGTTACTCTTTTAGTTCGTAGCGTAGAAAGGCTTGTTTCTTTTCGTTAGTTCTTTATTGCTGTAAAAATCCGGTTGTTTCATATATTAAACATACAACATTACAAATATTTTGATGTCTTCGCTGTTTATTAAATATTACAAGTTTCTGTCACTCTAAATCAAACTTTGAAAATAAATAATTTACAAAAAAAATTCTCATATAAATTCAAGACAATCAGCAGTATAAAAGGTGCAACATTCCTTTTGTTTTCCGCTTTTAAAAAGATGTATAAACAAGTAATATAAAATAAATTAAGTCAATTACTTCTTAGTTCAAAAAAGAAATATTTTATTTTATTTTTTATTAAATAATTTCAATTAATATAAATAATTGATAAAAAATGATTGATTTTCACAAGAATTGAACTCGCATTCTTCATATTTACATAAAAATTACTGAAATACTTTCATTTTGATGATTGATCTACTGCCTGCTGATTTAAATTTCATTACAGACTGCTAAAACTCTAATTAAAATATTAATTATAATTATAGTTAATTAATGAATTAATATTTGAAAAAACTGTATGAACATCAAGTGTCATCTTCTACAAATTTTAAAAAAGTATGTGAACTTAAATAGTTGAATAAAGAGTATTTTATTAACGATTGAAAATTTGAACGATATATAGGAAAAGTGTGAATTAATAGTAGGAACTGAAAAATAAAGTTCAATTTTCCATGAAGCATATTGCATACTTCTATGTAACATAGTTGAAGGTTTCATTTGTAACAATAAATATTCGCCAGTTAAACTTCAGATAAGCATCATGTGATAATTCTGTAGCAAACAATTTCAAATTTTAGGAAATATAAAAAGAAGCTACCAGGTCCATTTTAAATTAACCCTCAATGAACCGAATTTTTGTTTTAACTCCAAAAAAAATTGTGGGAACAAAAAATCAGAAATTATAAACCTATATATCCAAATGAAAAAAAATTCTGTTTAAACAATTTTATTGCGTTATAATCATTATGTGATACCGGTTTATAAAAATGTGCACTTCTGTGTATAATAGCACTTGTATATGAAAGTCCATAAAACAAGTTGCATTTGGTGTAAGGCATAAATGTACATGCGTACATAAACATAGTTTGGTAATCACTGACAAAAGCACAAATAATTTCAATTGGATCAAATGGTTTCGCGTAGTTTCACTGCCAACAGTTTGCGAAGCAATTATTTTACTATTTCGGGTTGATGAGCCTATTAATGGTCATGAATATTAGTATTGGTTGGGTTTGAAATATCATAAGGATTCATTCGCCATCTCATGAAAAAGCTTTAATTATTTTATAAAATGTCGATAAATTAAAATAGGACCTGAAAGTTACATGGCCCCATAGAGGGTTAGTATTACGACATAGATACACATCGTTCTATGCAATGTGAGTGTTTTTCCTAATAAGCAGAAGATTTTTTTGCTTGTAAGACAGTTTGAAAAATCACTTTAGCATAAAACTTGCGAGAGCGTGTGTGCTTAAAGATAAAAAACCCATCTAATACTGGTCCTTGCATAAACGGTACTAGATAGCTTAGTATGTAAGCACATCTTTTTGAAAAGTATCTTCTTAGAAACACAAAGAATTCAACAGTTTTTGCGTAAAAAACATATTGATGATGCCTTTATTTTATGCTTTTTATAAAAAATTAAAAAAAATGCGAGTATTAATATTTTTATAAAGCTAACGACACATCTGATATTTGTATACCTTTTAAGAAGTCGAGTAAAAAATGTGTTAAAAAGTATATTGAACGCTACTTTTTATCGCTCAAGAAACGACGTTACAAAAATGTGAGGATTAGTGTGTTCAAAAGATTTAATCCGCATAATCTAGCACGGAACGTCGCCGTTAATCGGATATTGAGATTTTGTGCTTAAGTAATACGAAGCAACTTTTTTATTTGGAGCTTTTTTGAAAATAAAGGGATTGAAATTATCAGAATCTGATAATTCTCTGATGGGCTCTACAATAGTTGGTAAAATAGTAGAAATGTATAGAGAAAATTCACCAATAATTTAGTGGTAATTTTGAGGCATACAAATATTATGTTAAGACTGTGTTATTAAAATCAAAATAATGTAGAATGATCATTTAACCTCTAAAGAGCAAATGTGAATATCTTGCACCTTAAAGGACAGTAATAAGTATCTCATTGCTTAAATGTAATTTTTTACTTTAAAATTAATTCTTGAATGAATTTTGTTTTGATTTAATATTTTTCACTAGGGATTTTAGCATCTTCACGTATTTCTTTAAAGAAGCAATATATAAGAAAATTGAAGTCAGTTCCTACTTAGATCAACAAAGTAAAAATTTTATTTTAGTTACTTCTTATTAAATAATTAAAATAAGTATAAGCATTTTATCACACTATGTCTGACCAAAACAAAATGAAGTCTGTATACATTGAAAATAAATCAGAGCACACTGTTCATGCGTGAATGTTCAACTCCAATTGGAGCAACACGAAATTTCGGAATTTTCTACGCCAGATAGGGTAAAGCAATACAAATTAGATTTTTTCAAATTTTCTTTATTCTGTTTTATTTTAATTCAAAGGTGCTTCAAAATGAATTCAAAAATAGATTAATTAATGCTATTTAAATTTAAAAATATAAAACATTAAGAAAATAAACATAATCGGCCAAAAACATATTAAACTGAGCCTCATTAGCATGGGGAAAAAATTAGGCTCACTCATTTGGAGGGGAATAAAGATTTTTGAAGGGAAAGTTATTTTTTAATTAATTTATATAAGAAATTAAATTAATGAATTAATATTTGATAAAAAATGCACTGACGTAAAGTGCCATCTAGTACAAGTTTTTAAAAAATGTGTTTGAACAAGTTATATTTGGGAGAGTGTGAACTTAAGTACGAACTGAAAAAAAATGGATAAAGATTTTGTAATGTATACAATTACAAAAAGTGAAAGAATAAGAGAAAAGAAGGATCATTTTCTTTTAAAAGAAAATCCGCGATTTCTTCAGAAGAATGTTACGATTAGTATCTGAAATGAGTATATATAAATCAAAAGTAATTTATAATGTTATTAATAATCGATGCCCATCATGGTGTTTCCTAATACTTCTTTACTTTTTGTTTTATAAAAGTATAATGTTTTCGAACGTAATTAATAAATTACATATATTTAATTTGTAAACTTCCATATTTTGAAAGTTTGGTTTTCGTCATCAGTTTGACAAAAAGAAGGGGCATGGATAAGAAAAGTATTTAATGTTAAGTATAAAAAATGAATTTCAATTAACACCAATATCACCATTTTCAGATACATGTAGTAAAAAAATTGCTTAGGACTTTTTGAGTTTTTTGAAATAAATTACTGTCTATCTATCGAATGAAACAGTTCATCAGATTTCAAGCGTTATTGCGCGAAAAAATATATTTCGGGGAGACTAAATAGTCTGAGATCTTCTCTTAAAGAAATAAATTATTATTTCTTAAAATAAACAAATTTCTTATTTAAACATGAAAAAGGTTTAAAATGGAAACATTTAGCATTAAAAGTCATTAAGACTCAATAATAAATTAAATATTAAATATGTTTCAATGGGAGGTGACAAAGCAGACTGCATGAAAAATAACCAAAGAAAGAAATCACGGATGGTTTACATCTGCATTATTGAAAGAAAAGTTAAAATACTCATTAAAAATCAAACAATGGATATCCATATTGGCTCTAACATTTTACTTTTTATGTTTGCTATAATTTAAGTTTTTTGTGTACTTTTTGTGTTTTCCGCTGATGAAAATTTAAAAATTTTTTAAGCATACGCACAAGAAAAACCAATATTTAGAAAAATAGATTTTTAAACAGAAGTTTTAAGGTCCTTCTTGCTTCTCCATTGGAATACATGAAGAACAGATTACAGAGAACATAGAACATATTGGAACCATAGAACATATTGGATTGAAGTTTTAATTTTGAAGGAAATAGTGTAAAAATTTACGTTCGAATTCTATTACAAAAACATTGCAAAACAGATTCGATCCTTCGGAAACTCTCAATAAAGTAAACAAATCTCCATATTACCTTACTGATTCAAACTTCGTGCTTCATTCAGATGAAATGTAAATTCTTACAAATATCCCTCAAAACCAATATCCATTTCCATAGTATTCAGCTTACTGATGCAGAGCTCTTGTACTGGAATTTAATTTCTGTTAACTTAATTAATTTCTGATCGAAATTCGTTATTGGATTTGGAAAGTAGAATTCTCCTCTCTAGAGCAGCGTGAGATAATTTTCTACCAGTGTTTGTTTTATGCTGTGAAGCATATAATTAAGAAAAATTTGCTTTGAAGTATATAATTATTGCATTGGGCTATGAAGCATCGTATTCCCCAATTCAATTATAAATTGAATTGGAGGAAATATATCAACGCCCACCTCAATTTGATAACATTTGAAATAATTCTAGTACAGATGATTGGAGCTTTCCTAAATATAACGAGTTTTGTTACAAAAAGTATTAATTACTTAGAATTTTTTTCTAAAATTATGCTGTTTGAGACATCAACTAATAGACAAAAAGATTCTACCTCTTTAAGTTATTAAGTCTGCAACAACATTTAAAGCTACTATTCTTTTTCAATTCCTACTATTAGTTCACACTGTCCCTATATATATCTTGTTCAAATTTTCAGTCGTTAATAAAACACTTTTTATTCACCCAATCAAGTCCAATTACATTTTTTAAACTTTTAGGAGATGACACTTGATGTTAATACAGAATTTTCAAATATTAATTCATTGAAATTGAATTAAGGAAGTTTATAATGTTTTATATGTGAAAAGTTCGGTTTCGGAACTACAGATGGCGCCACCAAATTTCTACTCAATTTTTTTCAATTCCTACTATCAGTTCACACACTTTCTCTATATATTTATATATCTTGTTCAGATTTTCAATCGTTATAAAATACTTTTTATTCATCCACTCAAGTTCAAATACATTTTTTATAAATTGTAGGAGATGCTATTTGATGATAAAACAGTTTATCTAAATATTAATTCATTAATTAAATTCGATTAGTTTTTAGTACTTTAAATAGAGTTTTAGCTGTTTGTAATGAAAATCTAAATCAACAGGCAGTAGTTCAATCAGTAAAGGTTTCAGAATACGAGTTCGATTCTTATGAAAATCAATAATTTTTTGATAATTTATTTATATTAACTGTAATTATTTAATAAAAAGTAACTAAAATATTTTTTTTCCTTGTTGACCTAAATATGAGTTGACTTAATTTTTTTTTAATACATTGTTGCAGCTTCCTGCTAAATCAGCTTAAGATTTTCCAGACAGGTCTTTTCCATTCGTCAGGTGCTAATTATCGAAGGTCCAAAACTGACTGAGTCATAATGACTACAAAAACGGTTATTTTTCAAGTCATTTTTTTATAAACTGTTTTTTCTAAAAAAATATCATTTTTTTTCTTTTCAAAGAAATGGATAGAAAATACTTCAAAATTTATTTTATGAATATTTTAAAACAATGTGGACCATACGAGTTGGAATTGTTGACCATTCATTCATTAGATTTTTGCTATTATTTCAGCACTTATGACTCAAATATTTTTTTAATAATATTATTGACCACTATGCAAATATTCCAACCAGTATACAAATAACTATAATGATAATATATAATAATAGTTTGGAATCTGTCATGACAGAACTTCAAACAAAACTATACAGATATCCATGATTTCATATTTTATTGATCCTGAAAAGATTTAGAACATCAACATTTTATGAGATAATTTTACGCATAGCCCAGTTTAGAGATTTTATTAAAATAATTGTTTTTAATTAAATATTTTTAAATGCAATAATTGGTTACAAAACGAAATGAAAAAATGGGATTTTATAATAAGTTTTTTACTTCAGAAAATGTCAAAACTGATGCATAATTCGTATAAAGATTTCTTTAAAGATATAAGAATAAAAAGCTTAAAATTTATATGGGAACTTCTGGATTAGAACAGAAGTACTAAAGCAAAGGGATACCAAAAGGGTGATCAACAAAATGTAAACCTCATGTAAATCACAGCGCACGAAGTAGAAAACGAGTCAAATTTTACACCCAAAGTTTACAACAGGAATAAAAAAAATAAAGGTCGGGAAATGATGCTTATACTTGCCAACGCGTGTGTATTTACTCAGAGGGAATAAATGGGTTTAGCTTTGCATAATATTTTGTGTCGAGCAGAGAAATGGACTATGTGGGTGCAGCTGTCATTTCGAAAATTTGTTTAGGCTATACATATTGCCTCTCCCACTTTCGTATCGACTGCGTAAACTTCTGCTTACATTTATCTTCGAATTTTGCTTGCATTCACTTCGGTGATTTAAAAATATTTTTTGTTAGAACGTTTCAGCTGAGCCTAGTTACAAATGTGACAAAATTTGTTTTTATGAGACATGTCGTAAGATTTTTTTATTTATTTAAAAATGTTTGGACCAAACTCTTTACTGTTACTTTTCTCAATTTGACTTGCTATGTTCTATTTTACTCATAATGAGGATTATAATTTTTTTTTATCATCATGGTGATGAAGAAATGAAACATTTTTAGGAAATACGTCACGAAAATGTACATTATTTTTACGAATTCTTTGGCATTTAATTGAGTGAATAATTTACTAAAAATTCAACAAAGACACATTAGAAAAATAGATAAAAATTCTAGGAAATAAAATATTTTTTTTGTAAATAAAATAGCTTTAGATTAATTTTATTGTACACAACATTCCCCACTATTAAATGTAGCTTCTGCCGGCTTTCTCGCACTGAGGTAGCGCGTCTTCCTCGTGTTCTATGAGTCCCGGGTTCGAATCCCGGTTCAGGCATGGTTGTTCTTCTAAGTTCTATCTGTGATGTGCTTATGTATCTCCCTGTAAAAATCAGCTGTGCAAGCGTGTGGGTGAGTGTTTTCTCCTCATATAAGCTAGAAGTCAGACTTCTGCCCTCGGGTGCGCAGGGGTTCATACCCTCAGAAGCTACTGCACCCCTCCTTCTGTGGTAAAAGGCTGACACGACATCATCCTCATCATCAAACGTAGCTTCTAATTATAAATGCTAATTAAAGTTCTCGATATGTTGTCTTTTAGAGTTGCAAGTCTGGGACAACTTAAATATAGAAGTTGGGATTTTAAAAATCTGGCTGTCAAAAGTTGCACGAGTTTGCATTTGAGGATGCAACTTTGTAAATAAATGCGTTGAGGCTAAGAAAGGAATATATGAACTTCTTACTTAATCTCGAATTTATATTTCGACGCTCTGTCTTTATCTAATGCCCTCAGAGTTACATTATCCCTTATCAAAACCTTTTGAAAAAAAAAGTATTTTTAGTATATCGTTTTCCCATGTCCTCGTTAATTTCCAAGAAAAATATAGAGGCATTCCACTAGATGGTTTAGGTTACAGAAGAATTTATGCCAGAAGAATTTGCAATCGGAAAAGTAATTCAATGCATAATTATTCAATATACTAAAACTTGTTTATCGCTCCAAATTTGTGTGTGTGAGTGTTTTCTTCGTCTTTTTACCATTCTGAAGGTATTTTCAATAATCAAAATTGAAAAATAAATAAATAAAACATCAAAATGATGCTCCGTCTTGATTTATGCCCAAGAGACCTCATCCAGTGCAAAGGGCTAAACAAAAATGGTTTTGAACCAGTGTGTTGGAAGTCTCTCCAAAACTTTCTCGGATACTTCCGAATAAAGTCTTATCCTCCACCTCATAAACTCCTCCTGAATTGGAGATATTTGGTAAGACGGCAAATGCCTTCCATGGGATTGGCAAACAATGATTACGAATTGTAAATTTTTGACGTGAATCTAGCAGTTTCCGTGAATCTATTGTGTGAATATGAATTTTGGCCACCTTTCTTCCAGCCAATTAAAACTGAAATTTTATGTGAAACTGAAGTTACAATCATAAGATCATATAACGAATTTTCTTGATTCAAATCTTTGGATTTTTGAGGTATTGGCTTTAAATGCATGTAAAAGTAATGAATATTAAAATGTCAACATTTGTTAGATTTAGTTCAAAATTTGATAAGAATCTGCATTTTAAGTACTTATTGTTTCTTATGGCACTTTCCATGGACAAGCTCGTTGAGGTGGTCAATGATTGAAGCCTAATCAGTGTCTCTTGTATTCGTAGTAGTCCCCACTAGGGCCAAGAGTACGACTTTGACTACTCACTCATCACACTCGTTTGCACAGCCCTTTTTAAAGGGGGAGGGGCACATTCACACACCTTACAGATACAACACAAAAGAACAAACATGCTTGAATTGAGACTCAAACCTGGGATGCCCATATCTCAGGGAAGACACTCTACCACTATGCCAGGGTGCCGGCACATTTTAGATACTAAATTCTGTATTAAAATTTTATTTAAACGGGACATTACGTTTTGCATTTGAGTTTACTCGGGTTTAAACAACCAGATGGACAGATTTTCCCAAAGCGGGTATTGTTTAAAATTTATTAGAGATCTGCAAATCTGACTAAAAGTCCATATACCAAGTTTCATCCGTCTAGCTTAAAGCATTTTTCAGTTACAGAGTTCACAGAGAGACATAAAGTCAAAAATATTTTTTGAGGCTCAGAAAAATCTGAAATGTGGATATTCGCAAAAATATAACGCTTTAATTTACGATTACAAAATTTCGTATTAAAGAATGCAAAAATAAATTATTCTGCAGTTCAAACAATGCATTTAATCTAATCAAATTTCATATCTTTTTGCATGTAATATACATTTATCATGTGTTAAATCAAGAATTTTGGCTTTCATTCTTTAAATTTGAAAATAGTTTATATATTTTACCACAAATGAATTTCATAAGACGATTTAAGATTACTTTTAGAAATTCTTACTTTCCTTTCTTCATATTATTACTTTCATAAATTTAATACTCTATAGAAGAAATTTTCTAATTTAGCAGATATACATTTTCGGATAACGCAATTAAGTTATTTCAATTTTCTCACACCAGCGATAATTGAAATGAAATGAAATCCTGAAAAACAATTTATAACTGATTTGAAATTCAATTCCTTCATAAAATGTATATTCCTTTCTCGCATTAAATTATTTTGCTACACATGCAAAACCCTTTCAGAACAAGATATAAGATTTTAATATAAAGGTTTATGAAAAATTCCTTTAAAAATTTATTTAATTATGTTGGTTATATAGCCGAATGTCACTTTCAAAGCAATGATTTTTTTCCAAATACTCAAATAAATATTTCAAGATGTATCAAAACAGAAATGTTTTGAGAAATATTCATTTTTAGTAATACATATATAATCAAAAATAATGAAATATTTCATTATTTATGAATAGAAAAATATTTAATGCTTCAAAGAAATAGAATTGCGAATTTTTTAATAAAAACTCAAATAGATATTTCGATCAGATCCCAATTGGTTGATGAAAATATCCTTCGTGAATGCTGCATTCAGTAAATACTTTAGGGATTATATGGAGAAATTCCATTTTAGCAATTACTTCGAAATTGCAACCGCAAATTATGTTAAGATATAAATTATTTGATAGCACATGTTTAGGAGATAAAAATATTTTTCATTTTTAGCTGCTAAGAATTTTCTTCAAATGAAAAGAGGGTTTATTAAGAATTTGTTAAAATCTATTTCCACATATGAAAATATTTCTTACGCGGGTAAAAAAAGAGAGATTGAATTTCTTTGATTATAATCTTTTATTAAATAAATAAAAATAAAAATACATATTCTTTCATAATGGCCTGAGATTGCGTAAAAAGTTAGGTGGAAAAGATTAACAGAAAATGAAATATGATAAAAACCAATTGCATTTTTTTTTCTGAATAACAACGAGAGGAATTAATAAGATATTATTTTTAACTGAGAAGTATTTTATAGTAATTTCATGTCATTATGAAAGTAATTTTTCTCAAAAAAAATCTTAAAAAGTTTCCCTTTATTTGAAAATTGCGTCATTTAAAAAAAACTTGAAGCTCTTAAGTTATTTTTTAACAAAAATCCCGTTTTGACGGTTCTTAATTAATTTTCTTTCAAATACACACATTATTGTGTTCTTTTGAATGATGAAATGATTTCTCGAATGGCTAGATTATGATAATTATGAAATAATTCTTTATTAATTAGCTGTAAATTCCTCATTAATTTTGAAAATAAAATCAGTAAGCCAAGTAAATTTTTTGCAGCCCTGTATCTACAGCAAATAAATATTAAAAAAACTGTACTAATTAAGAATTTTTTTCACTAATATATTATAATATAATTAATATTCATTTTGTGATTAATTAATTAATTGCTTGGAAGTCGTATAAAATTTTGCTTTTCAACTTTATCCGAAATATTTGATGTTTTAAGGGAAAAGAATAATAGTTTATATTTTTATCCTTTTTATTGTTTATCCTTTTCAATATATTCATCTAATGAGTCTATAGTCATCCAAAAAGTCATCTAATGTTTCATTCAATGAATAACATAATTTAATTGAAGCTGGATTAGATTTTGTATACATTAATTTTAACAATGTTCCATAGACTAACATGTGCATAACAGTTAAATTCGTTGATTTTTTATAAAATTGTCCCTTTTTTAAAAAATATTATTAAAATATTTTTTTGAATATTTTGCATTACTCTGTTACATATTCAAAATAAACCGAGATTAAATACAAGCATTTGAAGCAAATTTAGAAAAAAAAGCTTCTGAACCCAGTCAGATACCTTAATTTTAATAAAATTCCATAGATTTAATATTTGTTTAGTTAATAAACTTTAATAAATCTTTCGATTCACTTAGTTTTAAATTCTAGAAAATGAAGATGAAGCTATTTATTGCCCCACGTTGATAATATGTAAACTAAGATTAACAAGGCTTTGTTGCATTTTAAATAATTAATTAATTAATTTTTTCACTCTTGTAAAAGAAGCTAAACTGACTTTTCTACGCCCACAGATTAACAGAGATTTCAATTTACAAAAATGCTTAAATGCCACACATTTCAGGCATTGAAGTCATCTTTACTTATAAATTAATTTATATGCAATATTCTCTATAACTATTTAATCCTTCAAATTGCTACAATTTAAGAAAATGCTTGTAATACGATGCAAAAACTAAATATAGAACCATGTATAAACAGTTCGGAAAATTAAAAAAACACTATTCATAATACCTGATAATCCCTTTCAGACGAAAGATTTGAATTAATTTTACATTTAAATCAACAGTCAGCTCGTAAATGATAAAAAAATCAACTCATTATTTGTTCAATTGTCATTACAGTTATAGAATATTACATGTTTTATTAATATAAATCCGTTAATCGCTTTATTGCAAAATTAAGTAGTTTCAAGTATTTAGCAATGCAGAAAATAATCCCTAAACTAAATTTTGCGTAGAAAAAAATTGATAATTCAAATGTAATATTTCCTTTCTTAATGAAGTATTAATTTGAATCTCGTTTTATCTTTTCTGCTTCCTTAATCATTCTAAATACAATGTTTATAGTAAATAAAAAATTTAAAAAAATATCTACTTAGCGTGGGTGAAGTAAGGGAAGTAAAATACTCTGTGAACTTCATTCGCTGATATTAACATTTTGGAAGCATTTAATATTTGCCATTATTAATTAAAAAATATTATCTGCATAAAAGGATTAATTACATAAATTGCTTTTTAAAAATATTTGCATAAGTTTTAAATATTTGTGAAATACTGTAGTTTCCCAGATGTCAGTAATAAGGAATATTAATCAAATGAAAAAGAATCAAGTGTAAATATTAATCAGTTCTTTCCTCATTTAACTCAATTTAGATTGAAAATCATTATTAAATAAACTTTTACAAATATGCAAACATTATGTCAAAGATATCATTTACTACAAATTTACAAAAATCTTTACAAATATGCAAACATTATGTCAAATATATCATTTTTTTATGAATTTACAAAAATCTTTACAAATATGCTACCATTATGTCAAAGATATCATTTGCTATGAATTTACAAAAATCTTTACAAATATGTAAATGTCAAATATACCATTTGCTATGAATTTACAATTTTTTTTACAAATATGCAAACATTATGTCGAAGATATCATTTGCTATGAATTTACAAAAATCTTTACAAATATGCAAGCATTATGTCAAATATATCATTTGCTATGAATTTACAATTTTTTTTACAAATATGCAAACATTATGTCAAAGATATCATTTGCTATGAATTTTAAAATATCTTTACAAATATGCAAACATTATGTCGAAGATATCATTTACTATGAATTGACATTTTTTTAAAAAAAAATATGCAAACATTGTCAAATATATAATTTACTACAAATTTTTGAAGATTGAATATTAATATTTGTATAATAAAACTATACACGTTTCTATTAAAAATTATTATAACCTTGTCAGTAAATCCTTCTGATTTTACGATGAATGTAAATAAGGTTAGGGTCTCTTTATAAAATTTGAAAGATTAAAAAATGTAACATTAGATTTTTATAATCTGGATGCATTTATATAAAATATAAATTCATTCAGAATTTTTAATAATTAATTAAAATGTCTATATTAGAAATACATATTAAGTTTTCCAGCAAAAAATGGAACAAAAAAGAAAGAAATGATGAATTCGGCCTGAAGACTTTTGCAAGGACCGCTCTCAGGCAAAGATTCATCTAGGTTTTTTTTTAACCCTCGTGACCAGTAAATCCAAAGAAATTGAGATTTTCGAGGTTTAATATCATGAATTCAAAGATATAAGCAATATATTATAATGTGCAAAATATTATTTCAAAATTTCTATCTAAGCAAACCATAGAAAAATTGAGCTAAGCCTAAACATCAATAAAATATAAAAGTAAAGTTTATACCAGTTGAAAGAAAAACAGAATTTTTATATAATACTCTCATATTTCTGTTATTTACTCATATGGTTAGAGTAAGGTTGATATCATTTACTCGAAGAAAGGTCCAATCTTGAAAGGGAGAAATTTCTGGGCGAAGTGTTAATTTTTTGACGATCACATTTCTTTCCTAACGAAATTAGGAGGATAGCTATTACATAGATGAATTCCCTACAATTGCCGAGAGATAAGAACTGAATTACGTAATGGCGGTCTAACTGATTGATAGGAAAATGCTGACTCAAAGAAATCTGCTTCTCTCTTAAGGATACTTTTTCTTTCAGCTTCGCTTTGATGAGCCGCATTGAGTTTATAATGTTAAATTTTGGCTTCTGTACTAGTATTCTTAATATAATTTGATTCTTTACTTAGTATTAGAATTACAATTTCCCGAAATCATGCCATGGAATACTATGTACCGATAATTTAATTGTTCTGCATTAGGCAAGAAATAAAAATAATTCACTCAGACTAAATGATAAGTTTAGCATTGGTTCTATTTTTGTGTGGCGCAGCTTTTATCTTACCAATTTAATGGATAAGGGCTCAATAATGAAAGCGAAGTATGCTATCTTTTATAGGCCAAACTAACACAAAATGCCTAAGGTCATAGCCTGGCTTAAGTCTCTATGAGTAAGAAAATTAAATCACTAGTTTTAGTTTATTTGAGGAATAGTTCTTTTCCACGTTTTTTGTCGCCTTTACTTTCAATAAGGTGTATTTTCGCTCATATATAAAGGATTTTTAAAGGGAGGTATGGACTGTTGTTTACTTCCAAGACAAGAAACGTTTTAATTCATAGCTTTTTGGCAGTATATTCATTGTTAAAGGAGGCATCGATTTATCAGTTTTAGAATAACTTTGGTTAAGTGCAATTCTTGTGTTTCAAATTTTCGATCTCCTCCCATCTATTTATATTACTCGATTGAGTATTCTATGCCTTAAACTAATACTTGGTGGATTTGCTTATGTAGTAATAGTAATGTCGACATTCTGGCACAAGAGATAGCGCGTCTTTCCCATCATATAGTCGTCTCAAGTTCGAGTCCCGGTTTAGGCAATGTTGTTTTTCTTGTATGTTATCGCTGTGAGGTGTATTAATGAATATCCCCCCCTGTAAAAAAGGATTGTACAAGCTAATATGATTCATGAAGTAGCTAAGTCGTAATCTTTACTCTAGTTGATGCTACTAAAAAAAAAAGACTCTCACAACACTTAAATTGCACACAGATCTGTTAGTGGACTTATCACATAATAATAATAAATCAATACAATAAATATCATATCAATAGTAATAAATATAAGTGCACTATGAGTTTATAGTGCACTTTATTTTTTGACTATGTGTACTGCAGCAAAACCGAATAATAGTCTTGATCTGGCAATTACTAATCTTTTTCTGTAGATACACTTACAAATTTATCTTTTCGGCTGGTAAATATAGAATGGAAACAAGGATACCGATATAGTTTTCAGGTTGAAAATGGTCACTGATAAAAATTTGTTTTTATTTAGTTACTGACGACTAAAAATAAAAATCGTATTTTTTAAAATAGGACATTTCTAAATTGCAACGATAATGTAACCATTGTTATAAATACGATGAAAAATTAACTAGTGGATCTTCCTTTATTTTTTTTCTCGTTTTTAGAGCTATGCCATTATAATGTAAAATATACCATATATTTTCTTTTAGAAATATTTATAGCACGAATATTCCTTTTATTTGAAAAATTAACCATTTGAAATTTATCAGACCAAGAACTTTAAGCAAAGAGTAATATGTTACATATGCTTGCAGCAAGAGGTTACAATATGTAAATAGAATTTATTTTTTTAAAGGAAAGCATATACTTATCCTACATTTTTATTACAGATTAAGGATCAAACATAATTTTAAAAGTTATTAATGCCAATATTTTGAATAAAAGTATGAATTTTTGTATTAAGTTTTTTCATTTTTTATTAACAAATAAATCCTTGCTTAATAACGATCTTTATTTTGAAATATATATAATATATGTACATCTCGATATAAAAAGTCACTGTGGCTATATATATAGTTTGCCAATATTTTTAAAAAATATCTTTAATTTTAATAAGTATTTTGATAATATTTAAATACATTGTCATGAAGTAATACTTTGATCTTGTTTAAAACTAACGTCAGCATTAGTGAAGAAAATTTTAAGTACTAATATAATAAATATTAATAACTTAGAGTAAAAATTAGCTATATGCAATTTTTTAAAATGTTTTGGTTTTATTTTGATATTCAAATTTTAATGAAAAGCAGATAATAAAGCAAAATAAAAATTTGAGATGATGAATAGATTTTCT
Organism: Argiope argentata; assembly: GCA_026289955.1. NCBI lineage: Eukaryota > Metazoa > Arthropoda > Arachnida > Araneae > Araneidae > Argiope > Argiope argentata. Next base: position 4,538,509 of record JAOUZG010012691.1, read on the forward strand.
ACATTATATTTCTACTAAATGTCAACATATACAAAACTAAATTTTATGGTAAAATTCTTATTCATTAAGAAATTCTAACCCCTATCAATGAAGAGTATGTGAACTAACTTATTACACACACACACACACACACACACACACACACACACACACACACAC
>JAOUZG010012691.1:4549084-4565864 GCA_026289955.1 Argiope argentata
CACATTGAAATCTGAAATTTTTAACAAGTGACAGTAAGGGCATATTGAAACCATTTTACAATCAGTACTGATTGTTAACATTCAGCTGTTTCTGTTTCTTCACAATTTCCTCAAATTGTATCCAAGAGTAAGATTTATTAGGCATGTTTTCATCTTTTTATTGAAGATATATAATAAAAAAATCTTTTACTTTAAAATTTTTTTAAAAGACTCATTGAATTGTCAAGTTTTTAACAAGTTACAGTGAGAGGGTATAAAGACAGTTTACAATCAATACTGATTTTTAACATTCAGCTTTTATTTCTTCACAACTTATCCAAAGTGAATTCAAGCGTAAGATTCCTTAGACGTCTTCTCCTAATTCTATTGAAGGTCTATAATAAAAAATCTTGTAAGTTATAAAAAATACATAAAAATATCAAGTTTTTAACACGTAATAGAGAGAGAATTTTGAAACCCGCTTACAGTCAGTACTGATTGCAAATACTCAGCTGTTTTTATTTCATCACAACTTATCCAAAGTGTATTCAAGAGTAAGATTTCTTAGAGGCAATAAAAAAGATCTTTTATGATGGAAAGAGAACTCCTTCCGAATAGCTAATCCTCTGGCATGTCAATAAAAAGATCCAACGCTGTTTCAGCAATGTTGACTTCTGCTGATGCTTACTCGACCCTCAACTTCCGATATCCGGTAAGGATTAGTTCAGAAACGTTTCTTTTTTTCCGGAGATTCACATCGAGAATTGTTAGAAGGGTTGAAGTGCACCTATACACTCTTTTTTAAGACTTTAAGAGGATTGCATTTGTTGTGGCATAAAAGCAAATTACCTGTCAATAGCTTTTGTATATTATACAAAACAAAAATTTGGTATTGAAAATACCGGAAAAAATTAATTTATTTATCAAAACCTTAAAATTAAGCTCTTTTTTTCATGAAACAACTATGTTACTTTATATACGTTCGTAAAATTATTTTTTCTTTCTCGTGTACTTTCTATAAGAGAAAAATCGCATAAATATCATAAAAAAATTCTTACTCAAGATTTTGACGAATCTTTTCGTTTGAGAATTCCTTGATTTTGAAAAAAACAGATTGTTAGCAAATATCCGTCTATCTGCGACAATGGTAACTCAAAACAAACTTTGAACAAGATGGATGGACTTTGGTATATAGTCTTCACACCAAAATTACAGATTTTTTTTTCAAATTTTAAGTACAGTTTGTTCAGACGAAGTCCGTCTGTACACCTAACCGCATACAATTCAAGATGAATATTACAAAATGAAGGAAGGTTTATAGATAAAATTTTGGATGTACAGATTTAACACCTATTGTGACACCTGCCAAACTCTGAGGTATATTTAACTTCAGGATGACTGTCTGTCTGACTATACTTTCGGAAAACATGTAAATACGATAAATCAAAAATTTATTGACTTAAATACATTCAACTTTATATGGATTTTTGTGACTAAAAGTGCATTTTTGTGTCAATTTTTTTTCAATATGCAGGTAAAATTGTGTATATAATATAAATTTGAATTTTCGGATACTTTAATGCATTCTAAGGCTTAATCGTCAAAAAATTCACCAATGGTTTCATGACATAATAAGTAAAAATACTAAATCCACACCAAAAGTTTATATTTTGTAAACCAATGCTACGTAAGGGGTTCTCTGGCATGACATCATTATTATAAAGTATGCGAGAAAGTTTTGGGGAGATCTTTTCCACTGTTTTTTATGTTTAAATTGCAAATATTCGTTTTCGCATTCGTTATTTATTTTAAAAATAAGAATATTTGTTATTTTCTTGAAATGAAATAAAGATAATATTTTAGTTATATATAAACGTATGTAATGAAATTATCATAATATAGAAGACTGCCATTACTTCGGTACTGGAAAATTTGTTCTCTCTCATGCTCCTTCGTTTTCAGAAAGAAGGATAGAAAGCATGAAAGAGAAAAATGTCTCTCCTTGCAAAATTCTTAGCCTTGAATTGGAGTAAATGATAGAATTTAAAGTGCTTTTTTACTGAACATCTACTAATGCAACGCTTTTGCCAATCTGATATTCCTATTACCTGATATCTGGTGGATACTTTATAGTCGCATATGAAAATAATTATGAATTTTTTTAAAAAATATATGAAAATAAGTTAAGAATATTATAAAAAAATCCCGACTACCAAATCCTTTCTTTCTCTAAATGTACACGAAACAAAAATTGATAGAATATTCACATTAAAATTCATGACGAAAAAATAGTGTTTATCCAATATTCAAATGAACTTCCCCCAGTTTTTGTTTGTTAAAAAAGAAATTTAAAAAGCCATTTTTGAATTTAAATTGTTTATTGATGTTAATTTCCATGAAAATGGAATTTTAGTGCATTAATTTAAATTTTCTAGATCTATGAATCATCAGATTTCAGGTATTGTTTACGAAATAGAATATTTTACTATGTCCTTTTAAATCAAAAGAATATTTTGTTTAAGAAAATGACCCTACTCTAACACGTGCAGATGAATACTTTTAGAAATATTACTTGCAAATCAGCAACAACTGCGATATTGATTGGACAGTCGATGGAAACCTACTTCAAAATTCAGTGAATGATATTATGCAGAATCATAAATAATAAACATTTAGTTTTATGTAATTATTATAAACACTTCGTTTCTGTTATAACTTTATGATGAACTTTCTTTATCTGAAAAAATCTGAAACAACTGCTTTCGGTTATTAGAGTAAAAATGTCTAATAAATATGAAAAGGATAAAAAATGGAAACATCTTTCTTTAAATGAAAGAACCTGAAACAACTGCTTTAGATTATTAGAGTAAAAATGTCAAATAAATATGAAAATGAAAAAAATGGAAGCATGATTAGCATATGATTCATATCTTTCATTTAAAAACTTACGTCAAAAATAATTAAAAAATATATAATATAATCGGCTTATAATATTTGAGATTTCTTGATCATTTCATAAATCGTTTTTTTTTCTTCAACTTTTTAAAATCTTCTTAATGCCAATACTTAGAATAACAAGTTGATTGATAAAACTGTCAAGGTGCTACTTAATCGTTCTAATCCTCCAGCAGGAAATCATTATCAGCTTTTATTATCTATAAAACCATCAGCTATTAAAAAAGACTTTATGAAGAACATGAGAACTGTCTGCTTGATATTTTTTTTCAAATTCTTTCATTATCAAGATGATTACTTAGCTGCACAAAAAATAATTGCTAATAATTGAATGCAGGGATTTTAGAAAGTTAACGGTGCTTGTTGCTTTATATAAAATGTTTTTTTATCTGAATTAATACATGGAAAATTAATCGTATTACAAGAAAAAATATAAATAAACTCATTTTTTTGTGAAAAAATTATTTTGGAACTGTCTCTCTTGTTGAAATTTCAATATTTTTTAAATCTTGTTATTTTGTCAAATACTTATCTTTATTCTAAGGAAACCTAAGAGGGTCAGAATGCTCTGAATATTTAATATATTGCATTACTTCAAGAATAAAATTGCATTGTGAACAGTTCGAAAATAGCATTCTCATTTTTTTGTATAAAACGCTAAACAACTGAATGCATACCGTGTGTAAAATGATAATTATATAAAAAAACTAGATATTTGCATAATAAATTTGAAAATCATTATACTATATTCATATTTTAATATTTTTAACGCATGAAATAGAAAAATTCCGAACTACGCTATTTGAGGTGAATTATTATATTTACTATAAGAAAACAATCTAAATAGTTTGTAAATTTAAAAAGCTTGATATTTAAACTAGTTGAGTAGAATGCTAAAAAACGATGTAACACATTTAAAAGAATAAAAATCAATATTCTAACCAATTTTTTGGATACCTCATTTACTTAAACTGTATCCAGATTTTAATAATTAAGAATTATACATATTTTCTTGCGGAAAACAAATGTATAGAATTATTATTTAATGTGTGTTGCTGAGTTTAATTGAAAGTTCAATTTTTTTCACTTCATTCATCAAAATGTAAATTAAATCAACGTTTTAAGAGTATCTATACTTTTTTCCACGAAAATTTTACTTTCCATACACGAAATGCTATTCCTGACGAAATAGTAACTAGTATTCTCTGAATGCTATTCATTCTAGTGTTATAGTGATTGTGTGAAGCACAAAACGGAAGAACAACATCGTTTTTTTTTCTTTCTGCCAGAGAGTAATAGTGACAATTTCCTCTGTAAGATTCATTTTATCGCCCTTTGGATTGCCGTTGATGCCAAATAAATTTTTGGATCGCAGATCAAATGGGTTTTGGGCTAACAAAAGGGTTGAAGTATCAACCGGGTTTGTTAATGAGTAAGTCTTAGTTTGCCGTTTGCTTTAACGGGTTTATCTTGTGATAATCGCTAATTAAGGAATGTGTATAAATATATAGGGCTCATATAAGCCGTGTAAGTCAGGAAATATATAAGATTCCTTTATGCAAAGTTCATTGTAAAGTTTCTAATCAATACATGCGGAAAATTTTGTAAATTCCACTTATTATGAAATAAGCTAAATGTGAAGTTTGAGTTTATTATATATTGTAGTATTAGTTTCCAGTCAAAAAGATGTAATGGGCAATTTAAGATTTAAAAAATCCTTTTTCTTTGAACCATTTTTGTTTTTACATCCAAAAGAATTGGGACATGACTGTCCAAGCGAGAGTTTGTTATTATTAACAGTTAAAGAATGTTATAATTAACTTAAGGAGTTTTAAAAAAAATACTGATACACACCATCGAAATTTTTTATGTATAAATTTTCAATATTTATACGAAATTTCTGCTAATGCCATTACTTTTTTGTGCCTTATATAAGTATTGACCTACAAAGAAATATTTAGAAAGATTTCATTTGATAAATGCAGAAGAAGATTATATCGGTGGAAGATTTCAAACTCTGGACGTGTGGACGCATCCATCTTCGCCGTTTAGTTAATTTAATCTTCCTATGTTACTCTGCCAGGCTTCGTGTTTGCTGAGCCCTGATAATAAGATCTCGGCTTCAGAAGCAGAGGGTTTCATGTTTAAGGCACGATTACACCGAAATACCGTAGTGTAAGCAGGTATAGTACAAGTTAAATCCGACGAGGCTGAACCTGGCAGAGGGTTTGCTAGCTCGGATGTAATTCTCGTCACCTGACTGTAGTTCAAAATTTTGAGTCCCAAAATAACCTCAGTGTTGCTTTAAAGCGGAATGCTAGAATAACAGAGCAGAATCGCCAGTACTTCGGAAAGAAGTAGACGTATAATGATGCTGTAAAAATAGCGAATGATAGTTATTATGTGTTATATAAATTTGAATACGGTTGTTTCTATATTTATTTCTTATCTTTTTTTCTTTATAAATTAATTAAAATAGATTAAACAGTATTTATTGTTAGAAGTCCCTTGTTATTCAAAATACACGTTGATATTTACTATTCGTACAAAATAATAATAAAGCTTTAAGCTTTATTTAATAAACCCTTTATTTATTGATGGTACTTCAAAGTACCATTTAAATCTGGTTTATATCTTCGTTATATGATTTTTTTTTCAGATGGTATTCAAAAGAACTTAAAGAATGTAATCCCAAATAGCAAGTAGTTAATATAAGATAAAAGTAAAAATTAAAAATATTTAATTATTAATAAAATTAATTAATATATTTCGATTAATTAAAAAAATTTCCTTGGATTCCCTGGGATTATTTTGCAAGGAATTTTAACTACTGGTTCAAAAACAAAGTTAAAAACTGATGACAAAATAAATCGGTAAATAAAGGGTTAAGCCTTAACTTTAATAAATAAATATAGAATTATAACTTTCATCACTTAATTTATTAGTTTCGATTATATATTTGAATATTTTTAGAATTATGTGTTACATACTAAATACACCTGGACGAATCGACGTAATCTAAAAATGCGTACTCTCAATACTGCTGAAGGAAGATAATCCCATTTTTGTAATATTTTTATACACATGATAGCCATTTGGATTATTAATATAATTTCAAACATAGGATTGTATCATTAATTTAATTTCAATAATGCAAATCTTTTGTTTAAATTAATACGAGAAGAGAACTGCATTGCGTTTTCCAAGAAAGAAAGAAATAAATCCAGAAATATTAACAAAATTTTGAAATAAGTAACGATAGTCAGGTCATCAAATATATTTACTAAACAGTGAATTGTTTATGACAATTTAAAAGCTGTGATAAAATGTGATTAGACTGGAATTCTGGCGTTTGATATTTGCATTTTTTTGAGATATATGAATTTATATTTTTCACAACTCAAACATCTAGCTAAAAAAATAAAAATATAATGACATTCAATAGTGGATAAAGTACTTTAAGTTTAGTGTAAACACTTATTTTTCTTTGCACTCTCTTCCTGGAAGAAAGTATTTATGATTAATGAAAAGAGACATTATTTAATGTAAAGAGACTTTACTTAATAAACTAGTAATGCTTATTCAAAAGCACAGCTTTCTTAATATTGTTCTCAAAGTCATCTTTTTAAAATAAATCGCATTAAAAAGAAAAATATTCTTTAAAAAGAAAGTTTCTGACAGAAATTCACAGCATTTTGCATTTTATGTAAATAAAAAATGTAATTATGCCGAAAAAATAAAAAAAAGTTCCTTGAAAACTAATTTTAAATAGAAATGCTAGTATACAGAATGTGATTACGATATGTTATAGGAAATGACGATTATTTCTAGATGCAATTGAGAAATTTTGATTGACTAGACATGCATCATAAATAATTCAAGAACCGTGTTTTCCATCTATATTAATTTAGATAGTGGGAAGACTTTCTATGAATGAAAAATTAGTGTGAATTTTTTTTGAATAAACAAATATGATAATTAAAATGTAGAATTTTTGAAACGTGTTATATATTTGAACAACATGTATAAATTAAAAATGGAAATAACATATCATACAACTCTAATTGTACTTATTCTGGATATTATAAATATTAAAGAAACATTCTTTGATTACTTTAAAAAGTTAAAAATATCCTGAGGCAAATCAGCATAGCAACCTGATTAATAACGTTACTTGGAAGATAAACACGGACCAAAAATAAGACAAGATGTATGGAAGGATTTTTAAAAACTATTCTAAATATGAAATTTTGATTATTGCAAAAAAAGCCATATTGCAGATAGTTTTATCTCCACTAACTACAATATGCAACTATACACGCAATTTTACAAGTCAATTTTCTGGAAGAATTATGATAATTCCACATTTTGCAAAAAAATTTATTCCATTATCATCAATTCCTTTGTTTAAAGAGTTTACACTATTTATATTAGTTTTGTAAGTTTACACTGTTTATATTAGTTTTATAAGTTTACCCTGTTTTAGTGCAGCATATGAATTTGCAATCTACCATTTTCATGTAATATATGCAAGACCCGACTTAGCCTAGTTGGGGTCCGGGGCAAAAACTTCTTTCACCCCCCCTCTTCTTCGCTACTTTAGTAATGAAGAATATTCATTAAAAAAAAGGAAAACAAAATTTCTATCCGTTTGGGGCCCCCATTTATGTGGTGCAGTTTCACAGATTATATACAGTTCAGCATATTATGTAAAATTATTTGTCAGATATAAGATGAAATATTTCTCATATTTTATACTTATTATTATTAAATTCATAACTGGCGACTGGGGTGTGAATTAAAACATCCTTAGTTCAGACTCGAGTGGATCTTAGATGGCAGCGTTTATATCGATCAAAATGTAATTACATTCAATTAACTTTTAACATCTGAAAAAATTAAAACAGTTCATTATCATCGAGAATATACAAAATCTAAGCACTATAGTTCATTATGAAAAGAAGAAATAACCTTTATACAATTAAGTCTGTTACAAAGCGAAAAAATTCAAGTTAAGTAAATTATTTTAAAAATGCTTTATTTGCTTATTTCATCGATTTGCATCGCCTTTTTATAATGTGCCGGAATACCTTGAAAACGTTTTTATTGCATATTCAGCAGTTGATAATGATCGAAAAGTCATTTACTCGTAAATAGTTAGTTAAACAGAGTTAATAACAATCCTGTATAGTTGCCTGTAAATACATCATTCATTAATTCGAGTTTCTTCGTAGCGATTCGTTATGTATTAAATTAAAGGAGACTCGATTAGTTTACTCCTGGTAATGCGAAGTATCCTTTTATTTCAACGCAAAGCAATTGCTGAATTGCCGATTATTAAGGATTAGGAAGGAAACAAGCGTAGTATTAAAATGACCAATAATGTTTGCTTAACGAAGGAAAACGGCTGAATGTAATTACATGTTATTGGAATAAGAGTAAAAGCCGTCTGGGCTGTTTGGACTGCGAAGTATAATTTGATTCCCAAATATAAACGGTGTTTTAAGAAATAATAAACTTCTAGGTGTCCATAAAAATCAATTTGTATCTGTTTTTCAGAAATTTGTTTGGACCTTTAAAGATTAATTAAATATTTCAAACGCTGTATAGAATAGTTTAATTACACAATGCATATTTATATAAATGAGCGACAGGGACATTGAAAACAAGTATTATAAAAAATTAAGTCAATTCCTACTCAGGTCAACAAAAAAAAAAACGTTATTTAAATCACTTTTTATTACAATTAATATAAATAATTTATCAAAAATTAATAAGTTTCACAAGAATTGTAATCGCATTTTTCTCCTTCGCGTGAAAAATACTGAAATCCTAGTATTTTACTCATTGAGTTACACTCTGTTCATTTAAATATTCAATACTAATGCTAAAACTCTATTTAAAGTATCAAAAATCAATTAAATTTAATTAATTGATTAATATTTGAAAAATCTTTATTAACATCAAGTGTCATCCACTACAAGTTTTTAAGAAATGTATTTAAACTTGAGTGCATGAATAAAAAGTATTTTATTAAAAGTTGAAAATTTGGACAAGATTATATATATATATATATATATATATATATATATATAGGGAGAATGGAAACTGATAGAAGAAATTGAAAACAACAACAACAGTTGAAGATTAATTTTGATTTAATTGTCATTTAAAAATTACTACTAGAATATTGTCTCGTCAGAAATTCTTTATTAAAATCCTCTCTTCCTATTCAAACAAGAATAAGTTTTTCAATGAATATTGAAATAATTTAAAATTAAATTTTAAAATGTTCAAAATGAAATTATGCAGTAATGGTTTTTCTGTAGTAGAAAGATATATATATTTTTTTAAGTAAATTTTTGTTTCATGAAATTACACTTATGGTGAATTTAAAGAAATATGAAATTAAACCTATACAGAGGTGAAACTTAAAAGGTCTTTCAAAACTAATTGAATTTCACATTATATTTTATATATATATGAAATTGAAAATGCAATGAAGATGTGAAATTGAGACAAAGAAAATGAAATATCTTTCTTACTGATATAAAGAATCCTCACAGATGGTTTGATGAAGTAAGCCTAAATATGCTATAAAATTACCAAAAATTATCGATTATGTAAAACTGTTATTTAGAAATGAAATTCCTCCGTAATTATCAGTTTTGAAAGACAAATTACGAATATAAAACTGGTGAAGTATAGAACTAATGTATCCAAGTGAAGGATTGTCGTAAAATATTCTGACATAACCTGCCAGATTTTTAGTTTAATTTGAAATTGAATTTTTGATATATTTATAAAGCTAAAATGGACATTCTTAAGGAATAGCTATATCAATACTTACTCGAGAAACAAATCCTTAAAGGGAAACATAATCTTCTTTCGTTTTTGGTTCTTTCTTTTTGCGCTCAAAATCTGCTTTCGGTTGATGAAAATGCTGGCAAAGTTTATAGAAATGTCTTAAGAAGATTTCTCTGAGAATTCTTTCAACCATTTTATTAAAAATATCAATATTTTCAAGTAATCTTCTTTAGGTCAGAAAACATATCGAGAATTAAGGTCATATCTTTTTATTCTATATTTTTAGCACAAATCTTTTTTTTTTCTTTTTTGAGTTATTTTTCTTTCCGAAATTCTTTTAAAATGTAAAGCCTATCGATAGAGGTTATTGAATTAAAGACAATCCTTTTTTTATAATTATTGCTATGAATCTTCTAAAAAGATCAATGCAAATTAATACCTTTTTTTTCAAATTAGAGTTAATGCTTTATTAAATAAAACAAAAAATGCTTGTCTTTATTACTTCATTCTATAAAACATTTATTGAAAAAATTGTATTAAGAATTCAGATTAATAACTTTGGAAAAACAAATGTTTATTGGATTATTGATTGAAAATCAATGAAACTATGCCTGAAAGACTCGTAAATAGATTCTTTCGTAACATTCTTATTTCTCAAACCTCTCTGATAATTACAATCCGATAGTCGAAATTAGTTCTAAAGAAATAAAAATAAACCACTATATTTTAATATTATCAAGTAAAATGAATGGATAATTGAAAAGAGATAAATCACAAAAAGAACATTTTCCTTTTTGATCATACCGCAATTTTTACTTCTGATAAAGGATGCTTTCTTATGTTCATTTCTAGATTATAACAGGTCATTTACATGAAACTGTATAATACAGGAATCATTATTGTTCAAATCTTTGTTAGAATCGTATTAATTTTAAAATAAGTGTGTAGAGATACGATACTATTTATAACCTCATTATGAGGTAGATGAAAATAATCGACGAATTTCAGGATCAGTCATTTAATTATTTTCGAAGTTACATATTTCACAAGATAAAACTAACACGACCACGAAAATACACAACATTCATTCAGAATATCATCTAATAATGACTTCCAGAAAAGATAATGAAAAATATACGTCGATATCAATAAAGTAACGAAATCTGTTGTATCAAAAGAGAAGATAATAGACTTATGTGACAGCTACATCTGTAGCTGAAATTACGAAATTATTTATTGAAGCTCTTTCTTATTTTTGGGCGCACAAATATGTTATTAAAATTGAGCCTAAATATTTATACTTTTAGCTTTTAATTTTTAATTTTTAATTATAAGAAATATAAATTAAATCTTATGCATGGAACAGTACAATGTAATTATATTTCACAAACAGTTCACTTTCGTTTTAGATTTATAGCTTCAGTTAGGGAAGATATTTTAAACATGGCTATTTATATTGTATTATTCTTTAAAGAGAATGTAAAACATTTAAACGGGAATACTTATTAAGGGCACTGTCCTATAAATATTTAACAAGCAAAAAAGTTCTTATTGAAAATAATTAGATAGGATTTCTGAAATTTGAAATTTTTATCGCAAAAGTTCTTGCAGGACCATTTTCAACCATATTCTTTGATGCTAAAAGAATAAAACAGTTTTAAAACATGAACCTTAAATAAAATACTCTCAATTAAATATAAACACTCAATATTTTTTTGACTTTCCTTTCTATTATTAACAATAATTATTTCCTTTTTTTACTATTACTTTTCCTTTCCTTTTTTACTAATACTTTTCTTTTCCTTTTTTTACTATTACTTTTCCTTTCCTTTTTTATGGTGTTAACTTTTTTTAATATTGGAAAAGATAGGTGAATAGATGAATTTTAAGAAATTTCTGAGGGATTTGTGATAATTTTTTGTCTTCTTATTAATTTTAAAACTTAATTACATGCAGAAAATTTTAATGACCTATAAATACTAAAGCTTGAGAAATACATAAATGAAAAATATTTTTGGCTGAGACAATATAAATAGCTGTATAGAATAATTTTAGAAAAATTATTTTCTAAGCTACTAACTATAAAGAAACAATTAATATAACAAATTTTAATCAATTCCTACTTAGATCAACAAAGAAATTTTTTATTTTAGTTTCTTTTTATTAAATAATTACAATTAATATAAATAATTGATCAGAAAGGTTATACCTGGTCAAAACAAAATCAAATTCATATCCGTTGAAAATAAATCAAACAGACTCAGAAACAAGCAATTGGCGTTAAATTCTAAACGCCAATTGAGGCAAGGCAAATGCGTGGATCTAATGCTTAAAACAGGCTATTTTAGATTTTTGAGCATAAACTTACTTTTAGACAAATGACAATTGTTTCCTCATTTGAAACAATTTTATATTCCATGGTACACAACGAGAAACATTGTATTAAAACTTTTTTTAGAAATTATATTATATTCTAAAGTAGTTTCTATAAGAGGAAAAATAATTTTATTTATTTTTAGACATTGGTTAGATTTGTAAAGAAAAATCAAGTATCCAGACAAGTATTTCAGACTTATTTTGCAAAGGTGAATTTTCTATTGTTTTGGGCATTCTGCACTGAATATTCACTTTTATTTTTTATATTTAACACTTCATAAGGATTAAAATAACTTCATAATTTCTTCGATATTTTAATAGTACTGAAATGTTTAGAAACAACTTTCCACGTGTGCATTTTTTTTTCTTTTGGCTAAATTTTAAGCTCTTTTTGGATTATTTAACGATGTACATTTCTAAAGATATCTATAAATAATGCAAAGTGAAACGTTAACTCTATAGAATTTTAACATTTCGAAGTTAAATTGCAAATAAAACCACACCCAAGCAAAAAAATCTTAATATTATTTATGAAGTCGAATTTAATCATATATCCCATGCATTAAAATAGAATTTAAAATGTGCAGTGCAAATTATTCTGAAAAACTAAACTCAAACGTCAAGAGTTTTAAAGAGTTTAAAATGAAAAATGATTCTTTCATAAAAAAAAATGTTTAATGCATTAATATGCCTCTAGAGAATCTTCTTCGGATTTTGAAACATCTTTCCTGCAGAATTTCTCTTATTTACAATTCAGATTCTCATCGAGTCGTTCGGCGATTTTTCAGGCATTGACAGCGAACGTCCCTTGATAAATACCGTATCCGTTGCTTAAGATCTAGCTAAAACCCTTCATTTACAGCAGAAAACGGCCGAATCTGGCGAAAGGATATAGTTTGGGAACTCTGAGATTAATTGAAGTGCCTTTGGTTTGTTATTTTTCTTCCAAGAAAAAGCATTAGCAGTTTGGTATTCTGCAGAGGACATGATCCATCATTACCGGGTTCTGTAATAGGTGGATTGGATATCGTTTTAACAAAAACCAGGGTCTCTATCTAAGTGGAGAACAGTTTCTATGGAAAGGTGTTTAATTTTTATGTTTTAAAATAGTTTTTATCGCAGGTCGTAAATAATTTTATTACCTGACTCATGGCAATACTAACAAAGTTATTGATGCCATGATCCATGGATCCTGTATCGTCAACTAATTATTCATTCTGTTAATAAAGAAAGCTTTGAAGCGTAAAATGATCATCAATCATAATTGATGGTTGTTCTGCATAATAAATAATGCTTGATAAAAGAAGTATATTTATAAAGTAGAATGAAGTTTATTGAAGACGCAATGATTTGTACTTTTGTAAATACATAACTAAAGAGACTTTTATTCATTAATTTCAGATAAATATACAATATTAAGTAAATTTCAAAATACTTTTTTCTAAAAATAAGAAATAAAACTTTATATGCGCTTAATATATCAAAAAAAGGATTAAAGACGGAATTTTATGCTTGTATAGGTTGAAAATAGATCGCCCCTTTTTCAAGGTTGCAAACCCATGAGAAATAAAATATGAGAAAATGAATAAAAATTCATTGGTATCTATTTATCCCGAAAATGGTTTGAATGTGGCAAAAAGTGGTGGGTTATTTTCATTAATTTTCAGTATTTTGAAATTTCTTTATTTTCTTATGAAAGAAAACCGCAATTGTTAATTAAAGACTATTTGTCATTATAGTTTTAAAATAAGAGCCATCCTCCTTCGGAGACCAGTTGTTTGCCCGCTTCATTAAAAGAATTAATTTAGGCATATCAAACAATTAAACTACACCAATAATTTAAAAAATGATAAACAATGTTGTATTACAATAAAAAATATATAATTTAAACATACTATTGCACAAATAGTTTTACCTATACGGATTGCTTAACTATGCTTGCAAACTGGTGAAATTAATCGTCAAAATCGAGTTGGATTAATTTCCAAGTGGGAGCTATCTAAGTTTAAAATTACAGCACTCTTGAAAAGTGGAAGACAGTGAGAGTCAGGTGATAATTGATGACTTATCTAGGGGTCATCAAGTAGGATCTTAGCTTAGTAGGGATCTAAGTTGGATATTAGCTTGCATGCCGAAAGATTATTGATAAAATCTAATCGTGTTTGTGATTAAGGGATTCTATTAAAACGTTTTATCGTAGACAAAGTACAAGTATGTGGTAGTTTAAAGATTTCTTTTAAAATGAGGCGCAATTAAGGGAGTGGTAGCAATAGATGAAGTATATAGGTGCTAAAGACTTTCATTGGCGAAATCAGATCTTTAATTAAGATTGGGGGATTTATTTCTCTATTTTGTAGACTATTTTAATAATGCACAGTATTACAAGTAAAAACTTCAACATTTTGACTTGATTATTTTCATTAATAATTAGAAATATTACATTGATTAGAATACTTTGAGTTAAACTTTTTAATTAACAAACGCAGCCTTAACCTGTGGGGAAAATACTTCTCATATTTTTTTAGAATAATAAATTTTTCTAACCTTATCCTATTCATTTAATGTATATCATATATCTATTTTTTATCTATCCTGTCAAATAATGTGGTTGTCTTATATAAATGATTAGCGAAAGAATCGGCACTAAAGGAAGAAAATATAATCATTGCTGAAATATGAAGTTATATTTATGCCATACAATATATTGTATATAAAATCTTATTGCCTTAATGTAACCTAACATCAAAACTTGTATGACTAGATATCTAAGGCACAAAGTACCTTTGGTTTAGCATAGATTAATTAGTTTGTCTATAACGAATAACATAAGGAAATGGTATGGAACCACGTATTAGTCATATAAATATCTAGTATATAACTTATATAGAGATCATTCGGAAATATATTATTAGTGTAGGGTTTTATTGGTGATGATAAAATATCAAATGCATCTTACGTCAGGAAAGATTTATCCCTCTATGGGCAGAATTTTTGTTTTAACTCCAAAAAAAAATTGTGAGAACGAACAATCAGAAATTATAAACCTATATATGCAAATGAAAATAATTTTTTTGTGTTTAAACAATTTTATTGCGTTATAATCATTAGGTGACTTTCAAATAACACAGGCCTATAAAATTTGCACTTCTGTGTATAATAGCTCATATGTGGAAGTCCATAAAATAATTTACATTTAGTGTAAGGCATAAATGTACATACATAGTTTGGTAATCACTAACAAAAGCATAAATAATTTCAATTGGATCAAATGGTTTCGCGTATTTTTACTGTCAATAGCAATTATTTTACTATTTCGGGTTGATGAGCCTATCAATGGTCATGAATACTAGTATTGTTTGTGTTTGCAACATCATAGAGTTAAGATTTATGGGTCATCTCATAAAAAAATCTATAATTATTTTGTAAAATGTCGATAAATTAAAATGTGACCTGAAAGTTACACAGGCCCACAGATGTTTAAAACACGAGAAAAAATTATATTTGAACCCTTAGAGCTCATTGATACAGAAAGCAATTCAAAATTCTTAAATTTGACATTTAAAATACATAAAATATGTTTCTATTTAAATTCTTTTCTATTCAGAATCTTTTCAGTATCTGGCTGTTTTTGAAGGGAAAGATTAAATTTCTTATTTTTTAAATCTTTTTTATACCTTTAGATGACATAAATATAGACATTTAAGAAGATTCCTAAATATAGTCTGAGATTGTATGAAATGTTTCTTTTACTAACATTGGAAAGGTTTCTAACAATGGAAAAATATCTTCACCGGTTCATTATTTTCTGGGCAATATGAATTATTTCTTTTGCATGTCTATCTTTTGTAGTAATATTTCCTTCTATACTCAGAGTATTTTTTAAAGATACACTGAGTTTCCCTCTTAAGATCTTGTGTCGGTGAAATGAACTTGTCTTTCTACAAATATTTTGTTTATCTCTTAGATTCGACAAAAACTTGTCAAAATTTGTAAAACTTCTTTTTTCAAAGTCTTCATACTTCAGATATTAGAAAGATTAAAATTTCTAGTTTTTCAAGTTCTAGCTTGTTTGTTTTTTATTATTGAAAAGTTTTTAACTTCAACTTCTTAAGAATGTACTTATCAATACGCCTCAAGAAAAATATCTTCCTTTTTTCAAAACATAGATTCAATTTTTCAAATAATTAAAAAAATAAAACTAATTATTTTTAGTGCAAATTAAAGAATTGTTCACAGTATTTTTTTGCTTCAAACAATGTTTGTCAGGATCTCAAATGGTTGTTCTTCATATAAAAATGTTTGACAGAATAATATCGTTAATATTTCTAAATTTAAAGAAATTAAAATAAATAATTTTATGAAAATTAAAGATGATTAATTTTTATAAAATATAAATAAATTTATGTAAAAATAAATTTCGGTTGAATTTTCTGTTTCAAATAATAGATAGAATAATAGAAGATATTGACGCATCAGAAATCATATTTATGTTCAATTTCAATTGCGCACAATGGAATATTTTTATCGAATAGAAACTTATTTACTTGATGTGTTTTAAATTAAAAAAAAAACATTTTTTTCTTAAAATTTTGAAATAATTGTCTCTATAATAATTTCTTATAAATCATGAACTTACAGTATCCGTATGAAAATCATGAACTTA
>JAOUZG010012691.1:4568592-4590132 GCA_026289955.1 Argiope argentata
AATCACTCAGTTTCTTTCGCCGTGTGATTTTTCTCCTGTATCCATCCGCTTCGCGGCGGGACCACTACAATACTAATGCTTTCAAATGATATTAAATAATTGGATAAATATACTAATGCTTTCCAATAATATAAAATAATTGGATTCTTTTTGAATTTTTTAAAAAATATAACAATTAAATATAACCATGTATTAATTTACGAGTAATTTACATGAAAATATTTCATATCTTTCTTTATTGATAAGGTGGATAAATTCAACTTCATCCAGATTTCTCTCCTATATCTGAATTTTTTTCACATTCTGTTAGTAATTTCAAAAAATAATTAAAAAAACTACCTTTGGAGTAGTTAAAGGTCAAAACAAGTCTAAATACAGTTTCAAAAAAATCAGATAAACAAAACTTTCTGTTAAGTTGCTTTAACAATATGCTTTTTAAGTGGAAGCAACAATATTAAAGCCAAGGCAGAGGAAAGTTTCCAAGAAATATTCTAAAAATATGTAAGTTATGAAAGCTACTTTTGCAGAAAGAATTGCTTCAGAATTCGTAATGGAATAAAATATATATTTTCGAACACTGTAAATATTTTACAATCTATGACGGCGAAGTCTTAGAACAAAGAAAAATGAGAATTTATGACACACAAGTGAAACAAAAAAAAAATCCTGAAGTTTCCGAAATTCATATAAAATATGGAAAGGTAGCAAGAAAAGATATGGTTTAATATAAAGGTTTTTTTAAGTTTCTGTTGGAAATAAACAGTTTTCAAAAAAAGAAATACTGCATCAATTATTTGAAAATATTTTTATTATTTTTCGTTACTCTTCTTTAAATTGTAATTAAAGTTTCGGCAATTTAGAAGGAATTATTTCACACTGTGAATAGTCTCATTCCTATTAAAATTGAAAGAATTCTGTTTTTATCATGGGCATACTTTTAACAATTGATATTAATTCAGATTCAGTAGCAATAAATAGAAATTTAATCAGAAAATCAGAACAGTTCAAATAAAAGCAACCTTTAACCAACAAGTGAATACTTTTTTCTGCCTATTTTTATTTGAATATATACCATTTAAATTCAAGATATAATTAAATTTCATTTACTCTTTTTTTTCCGCAAATTATTTGAATTTGAAGGACTTTCATTTTGGTAAAAACACTTTCACAATTTAAATGAATAGAAATGCTATTAAATTTCTTTAATTTCGTTTCCTTCTTTTGTTAATATCTTTCTAAGGGCAAATAGCATAAAATACTTGTTTATTCCTTTAACCATGTTGCTTGAAAAATCTCGATTTCAAACTAATCAATTAATGTTGAACACTGCTTCTGTAATAGAATAAAGCTGGAATAAATTTTCTTTATATTTGAGAAAAGATTGAAGTTGAATAATAAAAGATTTTAAATCGTGACTTTAAGAAGAATTTAATTCTTTAATTGTAAACAATTCCAACACTTTCTCATTTCGTTGGTACAATAGTTTTGTGATATTTAACACCTATTTCTGAAAGAATGCTAGAATTATTTTTGAAAAGCAAAATTTAAAAAAAATTAGGATTTAAATCCAAATATTTACTATAGTCTAATTTTATTTGTGATCGTCTCTCTTTTTCTACTTGGTGAAAAGCAAATTTGTATGCATTAAAAATGTCATTACCTTTATTGGGATATTTACTTTCTGATGAAAATATTTTCAGGGTATATTATTTTCACTCTTCTTTATTGTAACTAGAATATTTATAGATTTGCTTATAATACAGTTTTATATATCATTTTTATTGGATATTATGCATTAGTTCTTAAAACAAATCTAGTTTCTTCGATATTTCAAAAATATTTCTATTGTCAACACTATTAATTTTGAGAGTCATTTTTATATTTCTGAGTTGAAATAAACTTGCTATTAGTAATTTCAAATTAGTAAGTTGAAATTAACTTAATAATAGTCATTTCAAATTAGTAAGTTGAGATAAACTTGTTTTTAGACCTTTCAAATTAGTAAGTTGAAATAAACTTGTTAATAGTCAATTCAAATTAGTAAGTTGAAATAAACTTGTTAATAGTCAATTCAAATTAGTAATTTGAAATAAACGTTATATTAGTCATTTCATACTAGTAAGTTGAAATAAACATAATATTAGTCATTTCAATCTAGTAAGTTAAAATAAACATAATATTAGTCATTTCAATCTAGTAAGTTGAAATAAACATAATATTAGTCATTTCAAATTAGTAAGTTGAAATAAACTTGTTGATAGTCAATTCAAATTAGTAAGTTGAAATAAACTTGTTATTAGTCTTTTTCATGATGTGTTAGCTTATATTATCATATAAAAGCACTGAACCTTAAAAATATATCCGTTATCGAATTCCTTTTTCGTTGAAAGGTTAATCACTCTTACTATTGTTATATTTATGTTGTGGACGCTTATCAAAGCTAGGAAAATTGCGACGTTTAGATCATTTCACAATATCCATTGCAGAAAAGATAAAAATCTAATTTTTCTTGAAATGGCTATTATAAGCAACAATATATTTAAATGGATTGATATAAAGGAACATGGTATAAACATAAATGAGCTGCTCTTCCTCATGGAGTGATCTCAGTGATTTTAGCCCTGACATTAATGAGGTAAATGATGTTGGGAGTTAAAGGTCATCAGAGATAATATCTCTCTTCCTGCCAGTACAGCTTGCAATCGGAAGGAAGATAAATTGACCTTAAATTTCTACAATGCTTAAAAAGAAGTGAAAACCCTTATATTTATCCATTTACTCGTGGTGTCAAACTAAACGTGGGATTTTAGTGATATTATACATGACATCAATGAGGTAAATGAGTTAGAATCTTAAAGGCCATCAACTATCACATCCCAACTCCTTCTGCCAGAGGTACATCTCGTCTTCGGAATAAAGATAAGTTGGTTTAAAATCATTACTATAAGTTAAGAAGAAGTGAAAAGCCGTTTATTTATTCATTTACTCGTGATTTCACCTTAAAGGTGTTATCTTAATTATATTAGATGTGGTATCAATGAGTAAATGAGTTGACTTCTTAAGGGCCATCAACCATCACATTCCGACTCCACCTACCAGAGAATACATCTCATCATCGGAAGAGAAATAAAGTTGATTTGAAATCACTACTATAAGTTAAAAAGAAGTGAAAAACCTTTTATTTATCCACTCAGCCATGTTGTCCGGGGAAGGAAAAACAAGAATTAAAATATATTAAGAAATCTTTTTGTTGTAATTCCTTTTAAATATTATTTATATAAAATCTCTAAAATTCTTTAAATCTATTAAATATCTTTTATATAAAATTTTCGAAATTAATATATAACTACATATTTTTTTTCATACGAGAACTTTCTCAAATTTCAGCTTTTTCATACGAAAACTTTAAAAAAACCCGCAAATTTCAGATCATAATAAAGTTTCTAAGAAGCATAGGTTGGATAGTTGATGCTCTCTTTACAAAATTTGATATTTTGTACAGTTAATTTTCTTCTCACAATCATTAATCGCACTTCTTAAATAAAAAAGAAAAAATAATAAATTCTTATTTATTACGAAGAGGTTTTAAAGAAAACTATAAAGTAGAAATAATATATAATGTTGAGCTGAAGTATTTTTATTTACTAAGAATTTATGTGACAATTTCATGGCAAGTAATTCAAACTATTTCAGGCTTTTTATTATTTAAGAGCTTCTGATTATCTTTTCTTTGCAGAGCATTCGATAACTATTACGGAGACCTCACTATTGAAGCACACACAAAAAAAACTATTCTTCCAAAAGTTTTTTTTTTTTTGAAAAAAAGTTTTTTTTCTCGAGAATACCATCTGAACTCTGAAAAACTTTTTGCCGAATGCAAATGTTCTGTATAAATAAAACGTATAATTGCTTCGTTCCTCACTCTCCAAAATAATTCTCATTAGTATTCGAAGCTCTCTTCTACTGAAAGAAAAAAAAAGAAAAAAAGAAATAATCAAACCTGGAATACAAATAAAGAAAAGAATAGTAATCTCTTATGTCAGATTAAAAAGAAAGAAAGAAAGAAAGAAAGCTGAAGCAAAGAAAAGAGAGAAAACAAAACAAATCAAAATAAGACCAAAATAAACATTTCCAAAAAATATTTTTGTCACTCTAAATTCATCTTCGAGGAAATGTCACTTGGAACTTTTTTTTATCTGGTAACTTGATTAGTGAACAGACGAAGGGCCTTGTTGCGAAAGCGTCTTTTACGTTTTAAGTTAAAAGGCATTTCCGCCATTCTAGATATTTTGGGGATCTACAGGGACAGCTTACTCTCGGACCAGGAGGGGTAATGAAAACTTTCTGTCGTCTAATTGCTTCTAAAAGCTTCTTTTGTCGTAGATGCTTTAAGTAAAGCAAATGTAATTACAGAGAGGAAAGCAACAATGCTTTGTTTTTTCCTGTTTTCTCAGTTTTTTATGCTTTATTTTTTAAAAAAATATTCTTTAGAAAAAAAACAACTACAAATTGAGTTTTTATTCAAACAAAACTATTTATTCGATACTTGCAAGTTTTGAAATAATTAATTAAATATCAGAAGAGTAAAAAATTATTTTATCACGTTTTCAAAATTCAGAAATATCAGTACTGTGATTTTATGTACATGTGATTTTTTATTTTTTATTTACAATATCAATAAAGAAAAGAAAATAGGGAGATAATATCAATAAAATAAAGTAATTACTATTATCAAATCAATAAGTAAGGTAAATGCAATATAAAAGAACCATAAATACATTGTTTTTCAAGTCTCATTTCTTCTGTTATTTCTTAAATAAAAATATGAATATAATTTTTATTCAAATAAAAATATTCACTCAATTTGAGAAAATGCTGAAATATATTACTTTATATCAGATATTTTAAAGGGTATTATTCTATTGCTTTGGAAATATGAGATTGTGTAAACTATAATTTTTCTTTCATAACATTTATCCTTTCCTTTTAATAATATTATTTAAGTATATCAACCATTTTAAGGGAGCAAGAACAAAAAAAGAGGTAAAGGAAAAAAATCAATTTTTCCTCATCTAGATTTGTTTACTTTCTTCCTTCAACGAATGTAAATTAAATATTCAATTCGAAAAATATTTATTTGATATGATTATATTTTTGAAAAATAGTTTAATATCACAAGTTTCAAAAAGAAATATGTTGCCATGTATTTAGAAATGTAAAAATATTCCACAAGTAGCTATTAGTTTGATTGAAGTTCGGCCTTTCATTTATTAATGTAAATAAAATGTCCTGAATATTTTAAAGACTAATAAAAAATAAATATTATAAATGTAAAGGCGAATTGCTTTTGAAATTCTATACAGAAGAAGTTCAAACTTAAGTTGAAATTTATTTGCTAATACTTATATATGATATTAGTTTTTAGGAGAATTTGTGGAATTTTTTATTTAATAGCTGTTTGAGATTTAATATTTATTGAACTAATCCATTTATACGATATGTTAAAATTTAGTATAAGTATTTATCTGATAATAGTTTAGTTTGCCAAAGCTTTAAAAGCATTTATGTTACATCGCTTTAAACGCTTATTCTCAATATCTCTTATTTCAAATTTCGTTAAAGGTTACTAATTTTTAAAAATAAAATGGCCTAAAAAATTTGATATTAAATATGAGTTTCATAAACGAAGTCAGTAAAAGTGAAATTTCAACTAAAAATATTTCCAGCATTCAGTTGGTAATATAGTAAACACGTATATAAAATATAATATATATTTATAAATGATGTATAAAAAATACATATTTACGAAAATATCAACTGAGTTTATTAAATTCCTACCACAACATAAAATACCGTCATATTTAAATAATTCAAAATAGTAACTAAACAAAACTTCGTTTTAAATTCAGTTATTAATGTTCTCGATTTAATTACATAATGTATTAACTATGCATCACATGAAATTTTATTTAACGAAAGAGCACATAAAAGAATGAAAAGTGATAAATTATTTTAATTTTAATAGCAAACTGAATCATGCAATGTATCTTACAAGGTTTAACATTATTTCATAAACGGAAATTTCAACGACTGTGCATATTGTTAAAAAATTCGTGAAATTCTGCCTTAAGAAGCAAATATTTTTTTGTACATTTTTTAACTTTTAGATCTAATTTCTTCCTCAATGCAGAAAATTGTATTCTTGTTTATTCCGTTGTAATTCTTATATACAATTTTTTAGACAATTTTTTCAAACTTCAATGTTTTATGTGGTTGTAAAAATAGGGTTTCAAGGGACATTATATAATAAAAAATTATTGTTAACTTATTAAAGAATTAGCATTTTCAACAATATAGTTGCATTTATATGTGCTGTAAGCGATAGAAATATTGTGGTCGGTTCTAGCAGCTAAAAAATAAAATTTAAGTCTTTAATGTTAATATGTTAAATACTGAAGCATTTTGACTACAAATGTTTTCTTTGATAACATTATTTAAAAAGCGACAAAGTAAAATATCAGCTCAAACTTCTTTTCAGATTTCATAAAGAAATTTGACTTCTCTCCTTTTGACCAGGCAATCCGTTTTCATTACACAATTCAAAAGGAATTGTGTAATGAAAACGGATTGCCTGATTTGAAATCATAATGCAAATATTTATTAATTACAACAATTACTTTAAAAATGAAAAATTAAAATAAACTATTTGTTAAAAGTTAGTAATTTTAATACACTCGTATTTTTAAAATACTTCAATTATGTATTTCAATTATATTTAAAATAATTCTACCTTTCAATATTAAAATTCATATAAAAGCTTGTCAGAAGTATTTCAAAAACGAGATGTTTCAAAACTTGGGCAATAGTTTTACAATGGATAGATGAGGAAATAAAATTTAAAGTCCTTTTCTACTATTGAATTTTCAAACAGTGTCAACATTTTGTTCAAAGAACTGCTGACTTTAAATAAGATATGTCTTTTCAAAGCCAGATGTTCGGCATGTCATAAACAAGTAGTTCTATGGGATTTTATTTGAAAATATTTGACAAAGTAAAATAAATTCAAAATAAAAGACATCCTTTGATTTTTTCAAAGTGAAAGTACAAAATAAGTCGCATTTTTTTAAATTCAAAGAGAAAAAAAATGTTTTTGTATGCTGAAATTCCAATTTTAATTCAAAGTAGATTCATATAGAATATTTTTTGAGTATTCGTTGACTGAATTGTTTGAACAACAAATAAATAATTTTGATTTATTTTGTATATAATATTTTGGTAGAAAATGGTTCTTTAGATGATTGAAGGACTCAAGCCAACATTAATTAATTATTTATTAAAACTGAATTATAGAAACATGGATCAAAACTGACTGAGTTTGATTAAAAAATGGATTAAAATTGATTGATTGATAATTATTAAATTGATTAAAAATTGCGAAAATTGATTCAAATTTCAAAATTGGCTGTAGTTTTTAATTAAATTGATGAATTGCAATAAACTGATAAAATAGATGAAAATTTATTGAAATACATAGTATTGATTAACATTTCAAGTGTATGCTCGCAAATCAAATAGGCTAAAATATTGTTAATACAAATTCTCAAGAATTCTTCATACGAAATCAAACATCCATAAAAACAAATCCTGCGTGATGTAATAAAGTATCAGCATTTATAATATTATAGACTCCACATTTTAAAAATGTCTCGAAGAACATGTCTCTTGTTATATAACAAATCTTTTGTCCTTATAATTTTCCGCATCTAACTTTTACGTGTTATGCGAATTAAAGAATGTTTATAAAAATTCAGGAAATTATACGGCGGGTGAGGAAATAACAAACTTTGGAAACTATTATCAAGCAGTGGTTAATTATTATAACAACGGAGATTATTATTCTGTACATTATAAAAGCAATTCATAGCAGAAATGAAGATAATTTCATAATCTTTATCAGTCAGCAAAGAGCATAAAACAGAAGTATCGACAATACAAAGAGAACACCAACTCATAACACCAATTAAAATAGATATTTAAAATATTTTCAAAATATTTGAAACAGTTTTTGCGTCATCATAAATATAATTTGAATCCAAAATATTCCTTTCTTGTTTGAATCGAATTTTCCCCTTGAGAATTAATTCTAGGGAATCTTGTCCTAAAATTAAATTCAATGCTTTACATTTCAAAGAAACTCTTAAATGAGAAATGGCTTTTATAGTAAGTATTTTTAATTTTTACTATTCAAAGTTAATAATTTTATCCTGAGAGTAATGCATAAAAGCAATGCCATCATAAGTATAAATTGAATTTAAAATATTCCTTTCTTATTTGAATCGATTTTTTTCCTAGATTCATTTTTGGGAAATATATTATACTAAAATTGAAAGCCATGCTTTGCATTTTAAAGAAAATCATAACTGAGAAATAATTATTATAATCAATATTTCTGATTTTTACTATGCAAATTTAATAATTTTTCGCTGAGAGCGACGCAATAAAGCAACGTCCCGTCGTTTCAAATATGAATATATTCATATTAGTAAGTTTTCATATACTTTTGGTAATGAAAGCCTTTCATGTCACGTTCACCTGCGTGCTAGCAATTCTTATTTGAAGGAGGTATTAGAGATAGGCCGGGCATGTCACTTGAGAGTCTTACTTCTTGACATATTCTATTTCCCTAGGGATGTAATATACAAGAGGGAAAGTAATGCATTGAGGGGGAGGTTTCTACAGAGGTCGTAAAGTATGCGCAGTCTTTGCGGAGAAAGTCCCATTTTTCTTAATATTTTAGAATAATAGCTATATAAAACCAAATATGGTTGATATACGTTTCTATTTTTAACCTATGTAGATTTTACGAATATGGTCAAAAATATTTTTTATTCATTGCACATTTTCAATAGATAATGAAATAATGACTCACGAATTTTCTTTTTATTGGTAACATTCTTAAAATAATTCAAAAATTAGAGGTTTAATTAATTTTTACACAATAAATGCATCCTTTTTTGAACAAAAATTAGAGAAATAAATATTTTATTTATTATTAATTAATTTTAGTTTCATATAATACGTGTGAAAATAAATTTCCTTATTTATTTTACAGTTGTCTAAGTGAATTTTAAATTAATTTAAATGAAATTCAAGTGAAATATTAGAATGCCATAGAGTAATGTGCATTCGCATTTTGATTTTCATCATTATTTAAGTTTTAATATGTAGTAACTAAATTTTGAAAAATATTATTTATTACAAACTTATAATCCGTATTGGCTTATCTGGAAAAACATTTTATTCTTTGATATAATGTACTAAAATGAACCCGAAAATTAATTACTGCTCTCTCTTTCGCACGCACACCCAAACACACACACACGTATGGGTATAAAAAATAATAGACAAAAGCAGAAAAAATTGTGTAAAAAAACAAAAATTAGCAAATTAAATTACGCATATGAAAAGAAAATGGGAATATTTCCATGAGCCAAAAACATTTACAAATAAAAATGGTGGTGCTTATCTAACCTAAATGTTTTACAGTTTTTCATTTATATGGCCTACTTTCATTTCATGATATATATATATAGATAGATAATCATTATGGACAAATAAGAATGAACATAAATATTTTTTTTCAAATAAATTTTCCTTTTTTTTAAGATTTTATATAGTTTCTCTTTGATACCAATCTCCAAATACACGAACCTCGTTTTTTAACTTTAATTCTTGGTCTTTCAAATTCTAATTAGAACACCTAAAAAGAAATAATAATAATAAAAAAAAAGATCTGATCTTATAAAAAAGTAGATACTTTAATTTTTGGTCTGTACTTTTTATTCTTTTCTTTATTATCCATCTTCATGAGAGTCTTCAAAAACTATTACTCAAATTTTCCACCTTATGGCATCATCTGTATGGGTTCCCAATTTATATAAATTATTATGCCTTTGATTTTAAAGTTTTGTAAGTTTGTTAATTCGTATATGACCACCGAGATGATACAAATGAATAAAATTTTTCAAATATCACCAAGCAGAAAATGAATTAAAATTTGTTTACAAAATTCCATCTTTGCAAACTTGAAAGAAGTCAAGTTTAATGGGAATTTATAAAAACTAAAATGATATTAAAAACTAATATTTTCTTCAAACTACACAATAATGTGAATTTAATACTGTTTTGATAATGTAAATATTTCAGTAAATAGTTGCTCTTCTTTTCCACTTTACAAAAATGCACGGAATGCAAAATAATATTCTTCCTTTTGAAAATTGAAAACTTCAAAGCAATTTTATTATCGTTTCTTAAAGTAATATATAATGTTTTCGACAGATGTGAAAAGTATTTTATAAAATAATGGAACGGGCAGAGGATATAATATTATTTGTGAATAATATATTATAAAATAAAGCTTGAATTTAAATCAATTCCGATCCGAAGCATCTCCATGATATTGTAGAAACTATCTAATTCGTTTAAACATTCTTTATCAATTCCCCTCTGTTTAGTATGTGGAAAATGTTTAAATTATTCTCAAAACAGCTGACAGAATTGACTGAAAAAAATGAAAATTGCTTTTGTTCTAACAGCACTAAAGATATGGCTCAATATTTTATTTTTATGATAAACAAATATTTACGTAGTAAAAGTGTGATCATTTTATAACTAGAATATCCATGAATTTATTACTTCTAGTGCAATGAATTTAAACAAGGAATAATATAAATCCTGAATGAAAATACGCTGTTGTTGCGATATTATAAGTATGAAGAACATTGATTTTTTTTACTAAGATGAACAATAATAACAGATTCAAAACAATCATGTGACTATCAGAATACGCATGAGTCGATGTGTCGAAAATCGGGTACCTAGCTTCTATCCATGCCAAGTTGTAATTTTTTGTTGGTTATATGTCGCCAAATGTGAAAACCATTCTGTATTGATTTCTAATAACCCTAAAAGTAGAAACAATGTCTCAAAAAATGATAAATTGCCCATTTTCTACCCATTTATTTTGGGGCTTCAAAAAACTCAAACCAATGCAACATCATGTTCTCACATGATAAAAATAATTTAACAACAGAAATAAAATTAACAACGTTACCATTGACTTAGTTTTTTTACAAATTAATTTTCTAATTTTAAATTATTTTTGGAGATAATTCGCCAAATGGGAAAACTTTCTGAATTAATTTCTAAAAACCCTAAAAGCAAAAAATTGATGCCTCAAAACCGATAAATTGTCAATTTGTTGCCTATGCATTTTGAGGGTTTAAAAAACTAACTGCATTATTTTATGAGCCACAGTATTTAAACGAAGTATGCCAGAAATGTTTCTTCATTATAAGTCGTTTACACAAAGTAAACAATATTATTGTACTTGTTGTCAAAGTCTTAGGATATCATCATAATATCGCTCATAATGAAAAACATGGAAAAAATAATCCACGCAAACTTATTATTCTGTGTTTTACAATTTAAAATAATGAATACATAGAACTTTGTTTCTTAATATTTTCAGATAAAGGTAATATGCTTTGTATATTTTTATACTCAATTTTTGTATGGTTCTGCAGATGATTCACCTTGATCAGACATATTAACACTCCGAATAATCATGGGGAAGAACTCTGCTATTTTAGTGAAGAATTCATCATTTGCTGCACAAATCTTTCAACATTCATTTGCTGTACAAATCATTCATCATTCATTTGCAGTACACATTTTTAAGATTAAAGCAAGGATGTGTTATGAAGGAATCTTTTAGGATTTTTCAAGTATTGTGTACATGCAGGTATAGCTAATGTCCGGAAAGCTAGTAATGCTGCCTTTATTATATTTTCTCACCTTTTCTCTCAGTACTTAATAGTTCTTTGAGCTCTAAAAGTATCTCAAACGAGTAAAACGTATTTGGAATCCTTCCTAAAAGCGGATTCCTTTTATATTCATTGGCGTTTTCTTTTCCTGTTAGTTTTGTCCAAATGTAAACGAATTTCTAGACTATGTGTTCCCTTTCCTTTCAATTATGGACCTTAGGTCTTATTTCATTTTTTCATTTGAGGATTGAGCTCTCAATTTTTAACAATCTTAAGAAAGTTCCATCAAATACAGCGAAGGATTATTTGGAGAAATTTAAATTCATTTATTTTATTCACCATTACAATTCTCTCAGGTTAAACAAAAATATTTTATCTTTTAAAAATCCATTTTTTAATTTAAAATTTGAGTGCTGAATGGGAATTTGAACGTCGTGTAGGAGTTTTTAAAATACAGTTTTTATGTTTTAAATTTCCGAAAGCCTACTTTAAATATTAACGTCTTTTGTCTGACAACGAACAAACTTTACATTCCCACGCATAAAATAAATTATTCAGTTTCTTCATCGGTTTGTACAATGAAAACAAATGAAGATATGCTAACTAAAACAATCTCAACGAGTACTATAAATTAAGAATTTAAAAGCGTTAAAAAAGTCGAAATTTATAGTTAGAAGCGTTAAAAAAGTCGAAAAAGATAATTCAAAACAACACAAAAAAAGAGAGTAAAACCACGAAACACCCTAGAATACTTGAAACAAAATTCAAATAAAAAATGTGACGAAGGATCTCATTTTAGAACCCTATAAACCTTTCTAGCCACTGAAAGTTATGCAATGCCTCCATATATAAAGTAATTTATACCTTTCTAAATGCTGTTGCCAATATAAATTTAAAAGATCATTGTCATCGAATTATGTAGTGACTGAAAGAAAGCATCTTCTTCCCCATAATCTGAGAGTCATGGGCTCAAGTCCTAAATCAGACATGTTTGTTCTATCCTTTGTGTTCTATATGCGAGGTGTGAAAAATCCTCCCCGATAAAAACATATTGTTTGAGTGCTATCTTCATATGAGCTAGAAGTCAGATTTCTATCCTCAGGTATTGAGGGGTCTTACCACTTTTTCCCCCTTTCCGTTGTAAAGCGAACTCATCATCATCATCACTGAAAGCATCAGGTAAAAAGCTAAGATTTGTTCCATTGAATTGATTTCATATATTGAGGTGAAATAAAATCAGTTATTTTCAAATTCAATGGATGTCCTCAAAAAAGAAATATAATTCCAAATTTATTCGTAAATATGCTATTATTGTTTTAATACAGGATCAAAGTTAATGCAGATACCAAGATAAATTTAAAATATCACTGTTATCGAATTACATAAGGATTGAAAACATAAGCTAGAATCTGAGAACTACAAAAACAATCTAACATTTTTTTCATTCGCTTGAATATATAGACACAAATCAAATAAAAGAAGTGAAAATAAATTATTTTCATAAACAGGGGATGTCCTCATAAAATCCTTATAATATCAGATCTATTGTTGAATATACAATTGCTGTCGATACAGATACGAATATCAATTTAAAAGATCATTGTCGTCGAATAACATAGTGCCTGAAAGCATCAATTGTAAGCAGGAAACTCCCAAAGCAAACTAAGGTTTTTTCCATCGAATTGAGTCCATATATCGAAGTCAAATAAAAGAAGTGGAAATCAGTTATTTTCGAATTCGGTGGATGTCCTCACGAAGGCAATATAATAACAAATCCATTCCTCGAAGCTACAAACTTATATGGATAAATCCCAAAATCCTGCATATTACATTCCTGATATAGCACTCTAAGATATTTGTAAAT
This sequence comes from Argiope argentata, assembly GCA_026289955.1. NCBI lineage: Eukaryota > Metazoa > Arthropoda > Arachnida > Araneae > Araneidae > Argiope > Argiope argentata. The sequence goes on from JAOUZG010012691.1 coordinate 4,582,282, forward strand.
CAGAGCTTGCGCTCCTATATTTCTGATTTTATTCACAAGCAAATCACTGTTCACTGGAAATGCGAGAATCGTGAAAAATCTTTCACGAGGGTCGAGAAGGATCACATAGTACAATATCGAGGAGTTGAGAAAGATTAGTTTCCATTTCAGTTATCCGCTTGTCCCTGATTTTTATTCCGACGACGTATCTCACTGGGTTTCTCAGGGAAACGACAATTTTGGACAGCTTTTTTTTTATTTCTGGGTGCGTTTATTTTTTGCCTAGTTTTAGAAAGTAGATCCCTGGGTTGGGGAAACGATCTAAGATCGAAAAGTTTTCTTTATGAGCTTTCTTTCAAATTCTTATTTTTTTCACGTTTGAAACAGGATACGTGAATAGGCGCAACAAAAGGCTCAGAAATCCCTTTTTCCAGTGCGTAACACGCTTTATATTTCTAGCAGGCAAGTAGAGGGACTAAATATTTTCAGATTTTGAATCTAGATTTATGTTTTGATCCCCAGATACGCTCTAATATCTGTTTTTAATAACATATCAAGCGACAAACCACAAACAATGTTCCAGAAAGATTATCCCAACTTTTTGAAGAAAAGTAGAACATTGACTATTTGACCTGGTTAGAGATTATGTACAGTAATGTGATAAATAAAATGTGAACTAATTTACTTTTCTAAAGAGCTAGATTCCTTCAATTAATAGAAACTTTAGATTTGAGACATTAATCTTAGAGCTAATTTTCTCAATTATACAGATGTTTATCTGCAAGGTGTGAAAGTTTATCTACAAAGAATCTTATTCCAACAATTTTGACAAAATTAAGCAATATATTTTTTTATTCATTTTTAAAGTGTGTGTAATCATACTTCGAACTGCTAAAGTTTGAGATAGTATACATGATTTTATGTTTCTTGCCTTTCATTTAGACACCACAAAATTTATTTAAAGCCATTTTAAGAATATTTTTCATTTTTTTCTTCTATTTTCTGCACACACAAAATTATATATATAGATTGGAAGACAACAAACAGCTATAAATTTCTATCCACGATAAGAGATCTCAACATACGAATTAGAGCTAATTTGAATGCATGAGAACTTTGCTTACACTGACTTTTTTGTTTCTTCGGAAATATAAATCCGAAAAATTAATTGAAATTTTACTTTTATAAAAAAAGTAAATTATTTTTTGGGATTTTGTCCTTATTTGCTTGGAAATCTGCATGATTTTGAATCGTAGTAAATTGACCAAGATTTTAAGAAAGTAAGACCTACCTACTAAACTTATGATAGCAAAAGTAAAAAGATATTTGATTCCAGAGATATATAACTGATGCCAGACCCACATATATACATATTTTCACCAGTTCCTAAAATAATGATGCTCTGTGGTAAATGTAACACAGATTTGAAATTGTTAAACAATTAAAAGTTTGATTTCCTGATCTGAAACAAGTAATAAAAAAAGTAAGTTAATTCCTACTTAGGTCAACAAAGAAAAAATTATTTTAATTACTTTTTATTAAATAATTACCATTAATATAACATAAAAATATTGATTTTCGTAAGATTTGAAATCGCATTACTCACCTTCACGTGAAAAATAATGAAATCCTTGCATTTTACCGATTGAGCTACTGCCTGTTGATTTAAATTTCCCTTAAAAACTGCTGAAACTCAATTTAAAGTATTAAAAACTAAATTTAATTAATGAATTTACATTTGAAAAAACTGTATTAACATCAAGTATCATTCTCTGCAAATTAAAAAAAAATGTTTTTGAACTTCAGTGGATGAATATAGGTTATTTTATTAAGGATTGAAAATTTGAAAAGATATATATAGGTAAAGTGTGAACTAATAGTAGAAATTGAAAAACAATAGTATTTTTATATGAATACACAAAATAATAATCTGACGTAAATTATTTCTCCACGTGAATCATTATTCATTATGAGAACTTTTACTATGGTGCCATAAAAATTTGGGCAACAAATACAATAAGTGGTTTACTTTGTGTAGGCTTGTAATAAAAAACAATTCTGCTATAATATTTTTAAAATGTATTTCGTAAAATAATACCATTATTGTTATTATTCATAGTACTCAGAATATATTTCGAACTTAATGTTCTTTATTCTTGTAATTATTTGCTAATCGACGAAATTGTAGACTTAGTTTCATAATATTTTTATATTCATTTTTTATTTAATTAACTAGTTTTCTTAAATCAATTTTGACACAAATTACTCAGATCGGTGAGATTTCTAAAATCATTGCATAAAGCTTAGAAATTGTGAAAATCCGAAAAAAAATTCAGGATTTTAAAGTCGAAAATATTTTTACCTCAGATTTTGCTTTGAAATATTGTGTTTAAAATCTTTTACAGATATTTGAGAAAGATAATTAATCTGATATGAAAACTTCACTAAAAAAACTCAAATGTGAATGAAAATCTATTAATATCAGAAAAAAAGTGAATCGTAACATTTAAGAAAAATTCACTTGTTTATCACTTTGCATTATTAGAAATTAATTTCAATATTAATTTCAAAAACATAATTTTTTAACCAGAAATTCACTAATTTTTATTTCATTTCATAATACTATAAATTAATATTAAATTAACTCAACATACAAAATACAAGATTTCATTTGCAAACATATGAAAACTTCCAGTAAATGTCGTTAAATAAAATGTGATAATAAATTTTAAGACTTTAGTAAGGCAACAGCTGCTTCATCAAAAACATACAATAAATACTTTTTATTTATATAAAAACTTTTCATTTATCTATAATCGATATGACACCAGACAATCGATTATTGAACTATACAATATCAGCCGAGGACAGATTGAACAGTTTTTCTATATACATCATATACAGCTATAAAACCCAACCTGGTATCAACGTAAAAGTTTTGTTAAGAAAATATATCTTACTGAAGTAATAAAACTTTTACTATTGTCTCACTGGAAGAGAAAGTAGTTAAGAAATAAAATTAAGGGAATTCTGAGGATAATTGTTTGATTAAAAAAAGGATTTTTGAGAATCAAATTCATGTTGTAAAATATACTTCGGTATGCTGAATTTCAATATGCTATCTATAAAAATTGTACAAATAATAATAATTAGTGTGATTTTAAGCATACTTAAGGGACAAAAAGTGTTATAAAAACACGCCATTGAAAGAAAATTTTTACAGTGTCGCTGAATATCGTAATAAAATATGAAATACGAAACCAAAATGGCTATTCAAAATATTTAACTTTTTTCTCATGAATGTATTTTGAGCGATTAAAATGTTGGCAGTAAATTTCTCCAACAGGTTTTGCTATAGAAATTTACTGCAAATAGTTGTAATAGTATGGTGTTAAACGTTCTACAGCATCTGAAGCCAAACTGAATATAGAAAATTAGTAATAACAGATGTTTATATCTAAATATTTTCAATGGGAAGGGCTTAGGCACAAAATAATTACTTAAATGCACTTACTTAATATGCACCAACTAATCAGCAGATCATAAAATCTACCATTGCCAATGAATTTTGTTTTTGAATGTAATATAATTTGATGGAATATTCTTATGACAGAAACACTATCCATAAATGAAATTTACTGCTTCGTTGTTTATGTTTTGAATAAACTTCATTGAAACTTTATGCGATTTTCTATGTTTAGATTAGGTCATTGAAAAATGGTCACAAGTTTAGATATTATTTTAAACCATTTGCTGCCAAGACTAAATTGTATGAGGTTATTCCCAATGCCATTTCTGCTTTGAGTGTTATTGTTTATCTATGTTTTGTAACTTTAAAATAAATACTCATATTTTGTCATAAATAATCATTTACATGTATAAAAATCAAACACGAGTATACTCGGGGTTGGCAATGAGAATAACCTCATACAATTTAGACTGGGCAGCGAATGAAATAAATAAAGTAGATTTTTTGTAAAAACAATTTATTTGTAGCTTTTTTTCAAGTCTTTACACTTGTATATTTATGTTTGTGGTCATAAAAAGTTTGAAAGTTTGACAAGTTGTAGGTTATAATATATTGAAAGTATCACGAATATATTCGTACTGGTAATGGGTAATACTCTGCCAACCCCGAGTATATTCGTGGTTGGCAGCAAATGGGATAGTTAAAATATCTATTGGTGCATGTTTTATAATATTTACTTATGATAAAGGCATTTTTATATTATGTTACTTGAATATATTTATAGCTGAAAAATGTTTACCATCTAGCTTTCTACAGCCATTTTCTTGATTTCAGGCTGAAGCATACACATTCATTTGTTTCATTAATGGATGGTAGAAAATGAATCGTAACATTTTAGTATTTTTTTCTCCTGAAATTGCTTTATTATAAATACGCTCTTTAAATAAAGTACTTAAGTTTCGAAGCATAAGAATATAGGATCCAAATTTGAGCCATTGAAGAATGTGAGCTTAATGTGTTTTGACTCATATGAGCTGGCTCAGTGCCCATTAAATTTGGTGGAATAAATTATTCTCCTGCTGGTATGACGGTTCAGATGTGGTTCTCGTCATTTACTTCTGTTTAAAAGTATGGGACCAGTTTCAAAATAACTCTCGAGTTTGTTAACCCGAAAAATGTCTCTTTTTAAAAAATCCTCATGATTAAATTTTTTCATTATGTCCAATGATGTGAGAAAAGAATTTTAAAATTTATTAGTTCTTAAAATTCTTCGGAAGAAATGTGAATATTATTTTTGATATTTAATTCAACGTGTTTCGTTTCGTTTCATTATATTTAAAAGTGTAAGCAAAAAATACTTTCAAAATGTTTTCGGCAGTTCATTATATGAAATGGGGGAAAATAGCATCTGAAGTTTCTTCTATAGTTTAATAATTTTTCAATCAATCACTTTCAAAAAGTTTTCCAGAAAATTTTTAACATCAATTGGCAAAAAGGTTAATAAAAGTAAATAGGCATATACAACAAGAAAAAGTTATTTGCAAAGAAATGCAATTTGCTTCCTTTTTTAGCACATAATATTTCGACTTATTCGCGACTTCGCTATTAAATTCTTTTTAAAGGAAATTTTAGAGTCAAAGTTGTCTAATATTTTAAGAATATCTGTAAAATTTCTCATAAAAGAAAATCCCTTGATTTTTTTTATTGCTCAGACTTATATTTTGAAGCAAAGTGGTATAGTAATTCTTTATTTAAATAGCTAACATTTTCAGACCGTATTTATGTAAATAAGTGAAGACACATATAAATCCAAAAAGTAAAGAAATATGCCCTTTTTTCCTATTTTCCAAGTCTTTAATTTGCTCTAATTTATGCAACCTTTAGTTAGCAGCACTCTATATATAATATATATGCATGTTACATTTGCTCCAAATCAACTATCATACACCAAATGTAGTTCTAAAAAATTAAAAATTCTAGAAAATCCTTTTTTATTTTTGCTTAGATATATATTTTGAATAAATGCACATCTTAATTCTTTATTCAAAAGGCTAACTTTTTGAGATCATGAGATGTTAATAAGTGAAGATACATGCAAATATAGACATAAAAAAGCGATATATACAGTTTTTTCCTATTTTTAACACTATTAATTTATTTTGAATGATACAACATTTATCTATACGTTCTCTACAGATATGATTAACTATTTAAAAGTACAGAATACAAAATTCATCAGAAAATTAATCCCAGAAAAGAGTATTTGCTTGTTACTTCTGCGCCAAATAAAATTAGCTTAAGTTTTCCAACATCGAAAGACCAGTAGGTGGAAGTAATTTCTTAACGATGATGAATAAGATAATCAAAATCCGATTAATTTCGCTATTAATATTCATTATCCCCATTCATCATCTTAAACATTTTATTTTGCTTTGTAAAATTTAATTGTAACATTAGTTTCAGTTGAAGTTTGAAATTATCGACATAAGCTTTGTAAATAAATTAATCTTACCTTTCAAAGGCATTTTAATTGTTTCTTAGATTACTTATATTTAACTAATAAGTTATTTTCCATTCCAATCGGTAATTTATTATTTCAATAAGTCTCTTTAAACGTTGGGGATAAATTTAAGATTATTGTTTTAGTAGCCATTTCCACGAATTTTTTCCTTTCAAAATATAAGGAAGTTTCAATTTGTAGCTGAGAGAAAGAATTGTTATAGAAAAAATAATTAGTTGCTTTCTGTGTATCTTCTAAATTTGCTTTTATTTTAAGAATAAAATATTTTTAAAAAATAATACACCCTATTTTAATGAATTATGTTTTTAAAAATTGATTCATCCAACATTCCAATAATAAAATTAATATTATTTTATAACACCGTCTACTGCGTACACGATGTTTGATTTAATCCAAATTCTTTAGTTTTTCATTTTCTCATATACAAAATATTAGAAGTGAAAATATTGTAAGCATAAAGAAAATATCTCTGAGACACTGATGAATATTTACTATTTAGAACTTGATCCTGAAGCCAACACTTTTTAAACTATACCTGTGGATTCAAGCTAGAATAATGTTATTTTTAAAGCAATTTTGTCAGCCAAAAATCTCAGATTTATGTCAAATGTTTGACAAAAATTTTCGAAAGGATGTCTCTTTCTGCTTTCTTAAGCATATTAATGCCAAAATATTTTAACTCATATTACTAAACGTATGAAATTTGGCATATTATCGTGTTTTGGTAACACTATATTTATTAACTTTGCGCATTTTGCACCAAATTTGTAAAAACATAGATTATTTTTTTCTATCAGTATAATCAATATACGTTTTTTGTCTATCAGCGTAATTTGAACTGCAACGCCAAAATGCAACTAACTAAATAACAGATATGCACTCTTGATAAACAAAACATCTGAGTAACTAAAAGATAAATATAAAAATAGCAGATATAGATCAAAGTTTCGGTCCAATCACTCAAACAGAAAAATATCAAGAGAGAAAATGATCGTCTTCCTTTTGTCAAAGAGAAAATGATGGTTTACTGTTTAATACAAAGTCTCCTCACTAAAGCATCATATCATGAAAAAATGGAGAAGAAAGCTCAGAGAAACACTTTCCATTTATTCTTTGTAAGTAGAAACACTTCTAAATTACGGAGCGGTAATTTCACATCATGCTTTTAAAATTTTAAATTCGTAAGACATTGATTCGAAAATATAAATAAAAAAATGATTCTATAATTATTGTTAAACTTTCAAAATATAATTCTTATTTAATTAAAAAAAACTTTCCTTTTCGAACTATTTTAACTCAGATTTGCAATAAACATAAAAATTGCTAACTACTTTCCGACATTTTATATATTTAAATTTTTTAAATAAATACTATATGCCTTTGATAAAACAATTAACTATATTTATTCTTCAGTAATTGGGAGACTGAGCTTAGCTTGGAAGTATTTTTTGTCAGTTTTGTTTTGAAATATCGTGTTTTTCTGAGAAAATATTTAAATAGGAGTCGCATACTGATTACATATGGGTATTTTTCAATCTTACCTAACTGGTAATATGAATTTTAAAAAATCACGAATGCACTTAGTTTAACATGTTATTCGAAACAATCTGCTATATTACGGCATTCATTTTACAGCTTGTTTATCATTACTCATATTTTCGAACTTACACTTAGTTTTACCATGGTGAAATCGGATCCAAGGGGGCTATATGACGATATTGTCAGCATTTGAGCAGATAGAAAAATGCTCTAATTGTTAGTTGGTAAATTCTCGGTTTGTTTGGGGGGGGGAGAACCAATATAGATTAACTTAAAAAGTAAAACCTAATCTAAAAAAATAAAATGTGACCCAAATAGTAGACAGAGACGCACAAAAGATATA
>JAOUZG010012691.1:4590232-4636943 GCA_026289955.1 Argiope argentata
ATATATATATATATATATATATATATATATATATATATTATAATTGCTTATTGAAATGTATAAGATTTTATCTGAACTCGAATGTTTACTTAAATTTGTTTAAGCTCTGTTTAGACTGGGGGTGACATCTCTTGGTCACTAATAGTTAGAAATAAAAAATGTTTTTGGATGTAAAATCGTATTTTTTTAAGGAAAGATACTTATATAAATAAATTTAAAAATAAAAACCTTTTTTGTGTATAAAATTAGATCCAAATAGTTAGAGCCATTTTAGAGGTATACAAAACTTATATATATTTATGCAAAGATTGCTCATTTAAAAATATAAAATAGCTTGATTATTAAGAGCAGATATTATTTGAATGCACATTAATATATTTTTAGTTATCCATGAATAAACAAATATAAGTTCGATGAATGCCATCTTTCAACTTTTCTCTAGAGAAAAGAAGGCATTTCAGATCATGAGATAAAAAGTATAATTGTATTTGAATTTATCATCATTAAATATTCATTTTAAAGTCAGTGATGGATGATGTACTGTTATTGGATATGAAGAATGAGATCTGAAAATCCCAGACTATGTGAAAGGTACCTTCGAAAAACTCTTCTCGTTTCTCAGGCTTTAAAAAACTTTATTTTGTGTTTTTTATTTAAAAAAAATAGTTTCAGTGTTAAAATGATAAAGTAGGTATATGAAGTATAGTGGAAGTATTGTCATCGAGAAAAAAATTCGAACTTGAGAATCTGATTAAACTCCACGTTTTATACTTAGTCCGAAAAACATTGTTGGCAATTTGTGTGTCTGTGTATGAGCATAATAATTCAAAAACGCTTTGAGATAGATGTTTGAAATTTGGTATATAAATTTATAAATAAGTTTGTATATTTCTAACACATTTTTATCAGAATCCACAAGCAAAAATGCATTGTCTATGCAAAGGTCTAGATAGTCAGATTTGGTACACACATTTAACATATAATATATAGATTCTATTCAAATTTTGAATTTAATCTGCCTAACTGTTGACTGTCTGTCGGTCTGCACTTTCATATACTTGTAAACGCAATAATTCGTAAAAATAACGGCTTAAATTAATGAAATTTTGTATGTTTTGTTGTGAATATAACTGCAATTTTATCCCAAATTTTGGTGTCAGTTGGTTGGTAATAAGCCTTACAAAATACATAATATCGTCATAGATTCACTAAAATAATCAGATTCACGCAATAGATCTATATTTCGTAACTATCATTATCCGATCCATGCAAAATATTCCAGGTGTTACCTGCAATTTTTGGAGATTTAAAAGGGATAAAAATTATACTGTGTGAGAGAAAGTTTTGAGAGGATCAATTACATGGATATTTCTTAAAGTAATTCTAAAATATATGTTTAAAAAATTTAACCTTCCCCTTTCCCCCTGAGAGGCACCTCGTTATAAGGATGAGATGCTTTCTTCATGGTTGTTGGATCTCGCCACTCTTGCAGGGTACAATAATAGGTGGGGGTTGGACTCTTCCTATCAATGACAGAGCGTACTTCCTTCGGGAGGGGTTGCACCGTTGCCGGTGATGTCCATTAGGATTCAATCACAGTTCCCACCAGTGTTGCTGTTGCGGTGGTCTAATCATTCACTTTTATGGTTTATCCGTGTGCCATCGTATCCGGTCGGAGAATCTGTCGATGACTTCCTCCCATGCATCCAAATAATAGTTGAAAGTACTCTAAATAATATTTGTACTTAAGCTTAAACGATAATTATTGCAAGTTATTTGCGTACGTAATCAGATGTGAGTTGAAAAGGGATCTAATATCTTCGACCTTTGGCGATTAATCTCTAAAATGCATTAAGTACCAATTTCTCAATGCTGAGTTACAGCAAAGTTGCATAAAAATAATGAAAAAAAATTGAAAATGCAAGGATTTGGGAAAAATATTGTAAACTTATGCTTTCTTTTAGCTAAAACAGAAATCAAGCTAAAGTGGAACTGAAAGATACTTACAGCTAAAAAGAATTTGTGTTTCAGTTCCCTATCCTACTTTAGAATTCACTTCGTTTTTTTCTACATTTTTTATTTTTCGGGAGACATTCCAAATCTCCATTTGAGAAAAGGAATGAGACTATTGAATTCCGAGTGATACCATACTTTTAGAATTCAAAACTTGCGTGTTTTCCTACATAATAAAAATTGACAGCAAAAATATCTCCATTCTGATTGAAATTCATGGTATTTACAAAATAGGACAAGTATTCGATAACGTTAAGTTTGTTGAATGTTCTGTATGAAACGTGAATAGTTTTGAAAATCCATCGTTTTGCGTTTTCGTTGTGTCAGTTTGTTGATCTAAAAGGCAGAAACCAATTCTTGAACAAATGTAGCCTTATTTATTCTTTGATATATTATTTACGTGCAAGATGTCGCTTGCTTCAGAACACTTTGATAAATATTTTATCTTGTAACTATATTACAATCCGCTTGTTCTTTACATATTCTTTGCATTCTAAATATTACTATTACTTTTATATTATTATTACAGTTTGAGAATTTAAGGAGTATTTAACTATTAATATTATGTTTGATTCTATAGTTAAAATTCAGTGTTATAATAACTCAGAAATTTTGAGTAATTTTTTACGACAATATATATTTTTGATAGTAAATTATTTGATATAAGGCGTCTTTTCTAATCATAATCTATGTTAAGGTAAAAATAATAAACTGGTGATTATATATAATTACCGATAATTATGCATAATCACCAATGAATTAAGTGGTGATTATGCATAATTATCTGTTTTATATAAGAAACGGATTAATTACATTTGCTGTAACACACACACACACACGACAGATTTTGGCCAAATATTTTTGGCAGATGTGTGGCAGGAAAAATGTCAATTTTGGAATAAATTTCAATTTATTTTTCCTTGGGAGGCATGAATTGTATATGGGGACGAAAGACGGAAAAAGTCTTCATGTACCGGCATAAAAAAAAATTGTAACCAGAACACAGTAAAAATGACAGAAATTTTCCCGTTTACTAATAGATTGCGATAAGAATTTCTTCGACATGTGTTGATTTAGGAAATCTATTGATCTTGGGTATCACTGAAACTAATGAGGAGGTGTTAAGGATTTTTCTCTTTGCTTGGAGTGGAAAAAGTGCACAAGTCTTCAATTTTTTTAGAGAACGTGTAAGAAATATTTATTTAAATATTTCTTACACGATCTCTAAAACTAATCTGGATAAGGAAATAAGAGACCATCTTAGAATAAAGTAACGTGAACTAATTTCAGGTAAAAAGGAATCAAAATATTTATCGCCTTATTTTTCTTTTTTTCGGCCTTTTCATTGGCATATTTAAGCCTTTTTCTTCTTTGTTGTTGTTTGGTTTTGTTTTTAGTATTGTTTTATTCTTTTTTATATCTTTATATAATATTTTATATCTTTAAAAAATTAAAAAATTTTTTTTCTTATTTTATATAAATTGCCTGTTAATATGACATCTGAATATAATTCCATTTTTATTTGTTTCCACATATTAAATTACAATTACTAAAATTTATATTATATAACTATTTATAAACTAAGAGAAAAATATTAATTTGGTTTTGTTTTTAGTTAAAATCTACAATATTAGTATAAAATTTTAATGAGATTGTCAAATTTGATTAATCTTTAAAGAAATAAGAAATCAGCAATTTTACCCCATGATATTTTTTCTTGTTTTTATTTTATAGCTTTTAGAGAAAGATTTTCTATCAAAGTTTGATGTCAACCACTTAAATTAGTATAAAATGCTCAATTTATCATAATTTTAAAATATCTAAATCATGAGGTTTAAAACATGGAACGAATTATCTTGAAATTTTATCCGATAAAAAGTCTGTAATAATATAGACCATTTTCACTCATGAAATATTTATTTTATCATAAATAATATAATATAATAAAAATGACTAGTTATTTAAATATTATAAAAATGTCTATAGATAATTTTATGCCAATTATGATAATTAAGTGAATTTAGTGACCATTTAAATTTAAAAGTTTGAGATAGTTTTTTTCCAAACAATGGTTAAAAAGGCAAAAAAAAAAAAAAAACGAAAATGCCTGAGACAATTTTAAACATCTTACGAATTTTATTTATAATTCCTTCGTATTTTTCATGCTTTCCTTTGTGCATTAGACTTTCAAAATATAAAATTTTCCAAAAATTAGTTTTCTCTTTTTAGAATGAAAAATGACAACTCATTAAAATACAAATCTCTCCAGCATTAATTTAATTTAGATATTTTGTATTATTTTTAAAAATACCTCGAAATCAAAAATGGACAGTAATTTTGTTGAACGATATATTAAAAATTAAATAACTTTTAATAAATTTAAAATATCTGTTCTTCATGATTCATTAAATATTTTCTTTAAAAGTAATTATGTACTTGTTTATACGAAATTACATTAATATTCCACTTTGATGAAAATCGCATTCGAGTTTTACTTATGAGGGATGTATTTATTTTGGAAATGAAACAATTTCGATACTAGGTTACTCGAAAAAAATATAATCTGTATAACAACGCGTACAATATACATAGAATGATAAAAATTTATTTTTACTTTTCTTTATAATTATAAAAAAGAATTTTTTCACCCTCAAACTAAGAAATTTTTATTAAAATTGTAAATAAATTAGTTTGATTGGAAGCACTTATTCATATAAACAACTATCACAAAATTAATTTCTTTGCTAAAATTTTTAAACATTTCTAGAGAGAATGTTTCAATTTTATCAAAATTTAATTATACATTTATTAGAAATTAATTATACATTTTTTAGAAATTAATTATACATTTTTTAAGAAATTAATTATTTTTTAAAAAATAATTATACATTTTTTAAAGAAATTAATTATTTTTCAAAAATTAACTTTACAAATTTAAAATTTACATTTTTTCTGGTAAATAATTTTTAATTACTTACATAAATGTGTTTAACAGACAACTGTTAGAAAAATAAGTTTTTTTTATATTAGGTATATTATTAAAATGATGTGACAATGATTTTCTGGTTAATGAGATTTCTGAATCTCAGTAATATGTATTCTTGTCACAATATACTACTTAATAATTTTTTTACGAATTAGGAAATAATGAGTTACCCCCTCTCGTTTTATAAAGAGGAATGTGGCATTTTTTTATGCGTCCATGCCTGCTAAAAAATTATGCTTTAAAATCAGACCTTTTAAGACGGTAATGAACATAATTAGTTGAATTCAGAACCAGAAGGAAGTTATTGTGATTTATTGAAGCGTAACATCCTAAGCGAATTGTTTCAAAAGCCTTAAAATGAATAAAAGAAATTAAATGAGACATATTTTTAATGAAATTCCATTCCTTAAAAAACTTGAAGTGGACTTTAATAATAAATACGTAGTTATTTTAATGCAGAACACTAATGAGAAATCTAAATATTTTTCGAAACTTTTATAAATGAAATTAAAATTCTTTGTTGTGTATTACAGTAAAATAAGAAACAACTCGTACTTTTTTTCAAATGTTTCGTTTATTACCGCTTTTAATTGGAGACATTAGAGACCTAATTGATTGAAATACGCTTTTTTCATTGATCATACGAATTAATCTCGTTAATGAGGAAAACAGTTAATTAAAATTCTGAAGTATATCTTGTAAGTTGTTTATGCTTGCTAGTTGAGCGCATTATTTTGGTGAAAAAGTACTAATTCATTATTTTTCCTAAATTATATACTTAATTTGAGGGATTAAAACATCCATAAAACTTCAAAACCACGAACGATTTGAGGAATTATTAGCACACTTTTTAATTACTTTGCAATTTGTATAAAAAACGTCCGTTATTTTAAACTAATTTTCAATTTTTATCAATCAAAAATAATAATAAAACTCAGTTAAAACATTTGTTTTAAACGCTTAAGATGAGAAGGAAAATAAAATGTATATAACAGAAAAACGTTTTAAAAATATTGAAAATTGCGATAGAAATCAAAAATTCTTCTTCCGAATTGATTTTAAAAATAAGTAAATCTAAAACGACGGCGTGAGATGAGATATATATCATTTATGCTTTAAAAAAGCACTAAGAAATGCTTAAAATTTAATTTAAATTTCCATACCTTATTTTTGAAAATCTTATTTTGTGTTGAACATTTGATTTGTTCTAAATTTCAGTATCGAAATGCTTGTAGAAAAATCCCAGAACACAGACATCTTTAGAATTAATATTTAACAAAACGCAGTTTAAATTCAGTTATTTAACAAATCAATTATTTTTCTACTTTGACAAAATGTAGCTATCAAAGTTATCTTTGTTGTTAGTTTAAATTAGCGCAGATAGACGAAATCTGAATGCTTCGAATTCTTGATGACTTGTCGTCTACATGAATGAAGAATAGTTTCCAATGTTACAATTTTTTTCTTTATTGTTACAATTTTTTTAAAAAAATTCTGTTGTTGTTGTTTCTGATGGCACTTGCCATGGGCACGCTCTCTGAGCTAGTCAGCGATTTGAGTCTAATCACCGTCTCTTGGTTTGTAGTAGCGCCAACTAGGGTCAAGAATAAGACTTTTGCTTTCTTCACTCATCACATTCATTGGCACAACCCCTTTTTACAAGGGGGAACATTCACATATCTCACAGACGAAGAACAACCATGCCTTAACCGAGACTCGAACCATTCACGACCAGATCATATGGAAGACGCGCTACCCTTATGCCAGAACGCCGACAGAATAAGTCGATTAGAGTTGCAGTTTCGACTCATAATATATTTCATACGACTAGATTCGTGTCATTCTATTCACCCCTTGGCATACGAATTTATTTAACTAATTAGATGACACATCCTATTTTGATCATTTATTGTTAATTGAATTTTTTAATAATATATGGAACATTTGAGATATTAAAGCATTTTGAATTGATTTTTGAGTATTTAATTACTTAATTCTGTTACTTAGTTGCAGTTCCCCGAGTGTGTGGCGATTGACACTCGTTAAATCTGTTCGTGGTCGCAAAGTCCTCCATATCGAGAGTAATATCACTGGGGGTACTGGGCCAGGGGTGATCGTTCCCTGTTCCAGGTCTAATTTACGATATGAGATGAATGAATGAATTTGAGTGAATGAAGTCCGCCCCCTAAAAAGGGTTGTGACGTGTGTGTAGCTAAGTCGTACTCGCCCTAGATGGCGCTACTTGTAAAACAAGAGACGTATATTTCCGGCTTAAAATCTGCCGATGTATCAGCGGGGCTTGTCAATGGCAAGTGCTATAAGTAACAACAACAACAACAACTTAGTTGCAGAATTGAAACTAGTTAATAATAACTAACTAATACTATTTAACTTATTTTAATGCTATAATACTATTTTACTAACTAACTAATACTAATTAATACTAATTGAAACTAACTTATAATTCGATTTGCATGTCAGATACGTCACTGTGTGCGAAGAGGTTTAAATTGTGGTTATTAGGTTTTGAGAAGTAAAAAAATCAAAAGTCAACATGACTCTCAAATATTTTTCTGTGTGCTGAGAAAAACTTCGCAAAATCTAATTTATTTCATGCATAAATAGAGTGTCCTAAAATTGTCGTATTGTACAGAAATCATGTACAATATGACGTGTTTAAATATTATAGTATCATTTAATTTAATTTGCTAATTTTTCATAATTCAGATGGGAAATTGATGAATTCATCTGTGTGATAATAATCTACACAAAACAGCATGACTTACATATCCCATATGATTATTTTATGTTTCTATATACTCTGGATGTCTAAAAGTCTTACACGAAGTCTTATTCCCAACGGATAGATCTAAGTTTAACTCCATTAGTGATCTGCTATTTTATATACTTAAATCTACCCTGCCACTTCAGAAACATAAGCTGTGTATCAGGGGGTTTCCAATCATTGAGTAGTTTCCACAACAGTTTGATCGTAAGTCAGCTGTTAAGTCAAGTATGTTACTTATTTTGGTGATCTGTTTCTCTGCGATAATATATTGGAAAGATATAAACCAGTATAAACCTCATGAGAATACTGGGTACTACTGAAACATTTCTACGAAGCAGATTAGGTTGAATTGTTGCTTTAATATTGTCACTCCAAAGGATGTGTATGATCTATCTTCCGATCTTATATTTATGAAGATTTGAGTGAAAATGATTTTACTTGAGGATTAAATGACTGAAATATTCCCTAAAGTATACCTGCGTTAGGTAACAAATCCCTTAGGTAAATTGAAGGGGAGAACGTGGAATTTCGTAATCTTTTAATGGAGAAGAATGCTGAAATGATCTTTAATTTATCGATTATTTTTAAAAATAAGGAAATATATTTCTTTCCTGACAATTCTTGTGGTTGGAAAAGTTAAATACATACTTGTAATTTTTGAGCATTGTTTTGAGAAAAGTTAAGTCAAAATTGGAAAAGTCAAGAAGTTTTTATATTGTTTTGAGAAATAAAAGTTTGAATATTGTTTTGAGAAAAGTTAAGTCGAAATTGGAAAAGTCAGTCAAAGTTTCCTTAAGTCAAAGTTGAAAATAAGGAAATATATTTCTTTCCTGACAATTTCTGTGGTTGGAAAAGTTAAATACATACTTGTAATTTTTGAATATTGCTTTGAGAAAAATGTTCCTTAAACTTTCATCGGGATTTTAAAATAGCATATTATTATTATTTAAAAAAAGGAACCATAAATCTGGAAATATTTTTTTCTGGAAACTTCAGCAATTTTTTATATTTTGAAGCACATAGAGTGATTTTTGGATTAATTCATATTAACAAGTTTAGTGCTTTATTCATCACAAAATATAATGATGAAAAAAATAACCATTTTGTTTTGTTTTGAATAAAAACTTTCGGCACCTAGAGTAACCACACAATTGTTAAAACAGACAAGGAATCATTCAAATTTTATGATTTTGGATTTCAAGTCGTTAATGTGTTTCCATGTTAACCAAAATGTGTCTACTTTCTAGTATTTTTGATGCTAAAGTGTCATATCGTGATATTGGAATAATTTGGAATGCTTTAAATCATTATGATCTGTGCCACATTTGTCTGCACTTATTGTATCATTTACAATATTCTATAAATCCATTTATGATGCATTTTTAATAATATTGTACAAATAATCTACTACAGTATTATAGAGTAATTTACTCTTTGAGACAAGGCTTTTGAGGAAAGAAATAATTTTAATTAGAAATTAAATCAATTATTTATTAAGAGAAAATTATTTATTAAGAATTTTTTTCTTTATAATATTTTTTCTGATTTTCATTTCTCCTTCCAGAATTTATTGCATTTTTAATCATATTAAAAATTCAATTAAAATAGAATAATTTTCCCTTCTAGGCATATATACAACTCTTTTAAGTTTTTATAAGGTTTTTCCTTTTTTAAGAAATAATATTTTTTATTATTTTTCATTTTTCCTCTACCCACCAGACCTTATTGCATGTTTAATCATTTTATAAAAACAGCAAACTCTTTAGAATGAAATTAAAAGATCTCTAATAGAATAATTCCAATTTTATTTATATATATGTGAATCAAATTTAAAATTTTTGTAACTAACATCGTATTTTTGGAAAATGAAATAACAGAATATTTATTTATTATTTTGTTTTGCTTGAATAACTTAGTCTCAAAAATTAACCATACTGGTTATAAGAATAGACAAGGAATAGTTTAATATTTATGAATTTGGAGGTCGAGTCATTTATGGATTTTCAAGATAACGAAATTAAATATATATTTCGATATTTCTAATGCTAAAACATCATATCGTGATCTTGGAATAATTTGGAAAGCTTTAAATCTCTTCGATTTGTACCAAATTTGTCTGCACTTATTATATGATTGACCTTATTCTATCCTTTCCTTTATGAAATATTTTAATAATATTGTACTGATAATCTACTACAGTATTATATAGTAATTTATTCCTCAAGAGAAGGCTTTTGAGGAAAGAATTATCTTCGACTCTTTCTGAGTTTAATTTTTAAGAACGATTTTTCTTTCTACATAATTTTCTTTCCTAATATCTCATTTTCTCTCCTCCTCTGGGCCTTATTGTCTGTTTAATCGTATTATAAGTCAATTAACACTATACTGAGGGTTTATAAGATCTTAAACTGAATAATTTTCAATTTTAGGTATTACAGCTCCTTTGATATAATATTCTTTCTTAACTTTCATTTTCCTTCCCCCCTACCAGAACTTATTGTGTGTTTAATCAGATTATAAAGTCAACTAACTATTTATAATAAGATTTGAAGATCTCAAACTGAATAATTTTCAAAGTGGAATATATATACGTCAGTTTCATTTTAGGGTTTTGCTGCTAGAATCGTTTCTTTTTTTAATTAAAAAAGACTTGTTTTGACAACTATATTTGCAGAATTTTCGAATAAGTAAATAACAATTTGATTATCTTATTCTTTTACAATTCACAAATATTTTTTGCCGAGGTATCTAATACAAAGTCTTGTTCGATTTATCAGTTTGAATATACCCAAATATTTACTTGAAACATGCTGTAATAAAAAATAATGGGCTCTAGATAAAATAAAGCTTATAAAATCACATTAAGAATATTGGTAAAATAAGTCTACCATTAGATGTAAAGAAATGTTTTTTATTTTATGGCTTTATAGAAAGGATTCTTTATGATTGCATTTCAAAATTATTATTTTACCAATCTACATTTTTATTTTCCTGTGCCTTTTTATAAGTTACCCCTTTTCTTTACGAATATAAAACCAATTCAGGATGGCTTTAAGCGTATTAAGATGCTCAAAACAATTTGTCTTTTTTTCAATAATGGATCAATTTATGTGGATTTAAACACTCGTTTCTTGGAAACCATCTGCACAAATATAACCCCTCTTCCCGTTTCCTTTAACAGATACAATACATCTACTAGAATTACAGAAATTCTTTTTGACTGGACTGTCTTCCAAGTAAGATTAAAGCATCTTTGACTTGAACCAGATTAGGTATTCAAGGATGGAATTACAATATCACTAGCGTTTCTTTCCTGCTTAGCTGTTATCAGAATTTCTCAGAAAGGATATGGAATATTTTTAGAGCAGGGTGTGCATTTAAATGAAAATGCTAATATATGCGATGGATTTGGGAATAAAGAAATAGATTTTCTGTATAATGCCGAATGTGCTCGGAATTGCCTTCCCGTGTTTTATCAAAAATATTACAATAAAGATTGACAAAGGCTGTGATTTTTCTGACAGAATGGGATATGGATAACCTTTCGAAGCAATTTAAAAGAAAGAATATTATTATTTTGCTTCTTGTATCCCATTAAAGTTTTTCAGTGAAGAAAGGAAAAACAGAAGTGGATTGGTGAGATTTATTTTTAACTCAAAATATTTTATCTTTATTGTTGGTATATTCATTACAGCTATATATGAATATGCCAATATCTTTTTAATATGAAGTTTTAGGTTTTTATGAGAATTGATCCCAAGCCTTCTGTTGCACATTATCATCAAAATTAAATTACATTTCTTTATAAAATTTCTTTGTTGGAATTGGGTACAATTATTTTAAAAAGTTAATTTTGTTGTTATTTATTACAGCTAGATGTGAATATGTCAATATATTTTTCATATGAAAATTTGGGCTTTTCTGAGAATCAACTCCAAGCCTTCTGCTTCACATCATCATCCAAATAAAATAACTTTTTTTATAAAATTTCTTTGTTGGAATTGGGAAGAATTGTTTGAAAAAGTTTATTTTGTTGGTATTTATTTTAGCTAGATGTGAATATGTCGATATCTTTTTTATATGAAGGTTGTGCCTTTCCGAGAATCGTCTCCAAGCCTTTTCTTTCACATCATCATTCAAATGAAATCACATTTGTTTATAATGTTTCTTTGTTGAAATTGGGAACAATTGTTTTAAAAAGTTTATTTTGTTGGTATTTATTACAGCTGGATATGAATAGGACAAAATCTATGTCTAATGAAGGTAGGGTATTTTCTGAGAATATTTTTCAAGCATTTTCCTTTACAACATCATCCAAATGAAATCAAAGTCCTCTAAAACGTTTAATGTGTTGGAATTGCGAAGCTCAGTTTGTAATTAATGCTTTCGTTTGCACTGACAACGTTTCTCCATAAGGCCTCTCTATACTTCCTTATTACCACACTCTGACTCACACTGAAGCTCGTTGCGCCAAACTAGCAAGAGAAACGTAATGAATAACTTGTTTTATGTTCTTGATTCACTGTTTTGCTTATACCAGAGAACTACTAAGGGCACCTGACATTTCTTTCTTAGTACTTTCCTTCCATAATTTTCTGGTACTGTCCATTCTGTTCTTTTGATATAGAGGCATATTATTCATTATCTATTACTAAGTGTTCCTTATATTTTTCCTATCTGTCTTTTTTGACAGATTCATTCTCTGTGAATGCTTTTGATAAAAGTTTTGATTATTTATTCAATATATTCTAATTTCAATACAGAATGAACTCTGGAAAGTAACTTTTAATGTATATTATGTTTAGAAATATAGAAATACATGGTGAAAAAAGATTTTGATAAAAAAAGTAGATAGTTAAGATTTTGGCACGAATAAAACTTTAAAATAAATATGTGACGAACTATTTTCTGAGAAAACTCCCAATAGTTATGACCTCTAATATTTGGTGCATAATTTGAAGCTTTTCCGAGAATAAGTTATCAAAAAAAACTACAGTTCTAATTCCTTAAAAAACAAATAACAACCAAAAAAGGCAAATCGGACAATCGTCAAAATGTCCAGTTGTCTTTTAAAAACATTCTGAACTGTCATCTATCATTTAGTCAAAAACAATAAATTGAGCGATTTATGTTCTCAATTTTCACTTACCAAGCAAGTCAACTTCATAAGAATTCTTTTTTTGGGAATCAAGCCAAATGGAAATTCTATGCGATATATATCGTTTAAAAAATAATTAGATATCAAAACAGAATTTTAGAAAATACATGCTTTAAAATATAATTTCAGATCTGAAATAATACTTTGTTTATAATTTTAATCTAAATTATAATGTCTGGAATGATAAATAATATTTCCGAAAGTATTTTACTTTCTTTTAATATCGAAACCAAAGCAAGTAGCTGTATGTTGTTAATATTTTACCAACGTTTATTGAATCTTGTATAATGAGTTTTCAATTTGAATATTGATATCCGGTAAAACTATGTAAGTACTTTTTCGATGTATTCATAACTATATCATGCATTTTAGTAAAAATAATGTCCAGTTAATCCGTAACTGGATATGGAAGTCATACTGACTCCTCTTTCTTCATTAGCTTTGATTATCAGGTGATATTTTGTCCTTCAATACAATGATCTCATCAATACTTCTCAGTAGTTCTTTCAGAAATATGCTGGCAAAAGACAAAGTAACCGAGTCTTTCTTTGTAATTTTTTGTTGTTATTTATGAAGTCTTTAGCATCATGTCTCTGAAACCGATTTTAATTTAAATAATGCAAAAAGAATAAAGAAATATTCTTAAAATTTATTTTTAAATATTGTTTTCTTCTTTTTTATTTGTTAAATGCTAACTGTTGTTAATATTAATGTAATTCTATTATATCTAAATAAAGTAAATACTCATTAAAAGATTGTTTAGGTTTTTTTCTTATAACATCTTTCCAATATTTAATATTATAACATTTAACATTATTAATATTAATATTTTTGCTAATACACGATTTTTAAAATGTGTTGTGTTTTCGAATTAAATTCCAATGCTGTTTACAAAAAAAAGTAACAATGGAGTCATTTTGACACCATATCTCTGACCACATAAGATAATTCATATCTCCAGTTATGGGTTAAAATTTATCATTTTATTTTAAAGTAAGACAGTAGTGCATATAATAATGATTTATAAATGAATTTGTCATTCAAAATCAAAATTTATGTAGATGGTGGGAAATATTTTATTTTATATGGCATAAAAAACAGTTGAAAATGATGATGCATTTATACAAGTTATAAAGACGTTGAATTAAAGGAATTTTTGAGAATTCTTAAATGAATAAAATCAAAATCTAATCTTTAAATAGATTCATTCAATGTATTAAAAACAACTTAAAATTGGCTTACTTTAATGAATAAAAATTAAATTTATTTGAAATTACAAATAAAAGCAATGTTGGTCCTTATTCAATTCCACACATAAATGGAAACAATTCTGTCTCGCTCATTTTTATGACACGCAAAGCGAAAGTAAGGCAGAAAAAAAAAAAAGAACCCTCAAGATTCTTCAAAATCTATTGAGTCTTTTATTTAGCACTTTAAAGAAAGTTTTTAAGATTAAGAAAATACTTCTGTTTTATGTTTTCATTGTAGCATGGTTAAACCTTTCATCAATTTGAATTAAGTCTCCGTCTTTCCTTTGAAGTACTCCTTTTGCACGCAGTTCGCACATTTTCTTCAAAATGTCATTCTGTTTCTCCATAAACTAGGAATAGTGTGGTTTTTTTATGGAAAAATGTTTCCACGCATAAAGGTTAAGAGTTGATATTTTCCATAAAAAAGTGTATATTAAGCTCATTTTTATTCAGACTATAAAGTATAAAACGCCTAAAAACATTTGAAAAGAAAAAAGGTTTAAATATTTTCATTTCGCTTTTCATAAATTTTTAATCAGTCAAAATCAAAATGTCTACATTTGGGGGTTTCCTTTACTTAAAAAAATTGCAATACTATCCTTATTCAATATTCTTTGCATATTTATGAAGAAGGATTTTACACAAAAAGGTTAAGCGTTGATATTTTCCCTTAAAACATAATTTTTTCTTTAATTTAATAATCAGATTTTTGCTCAATCCCATAACACATAAATGTAGTGTTCTCAAAAAGTAATTATAGATCTTCAATAATGTATATAAATGTATGTAGTGTATTTTTGGAATGAAATTCATTTTATTTTACCATGGAAGGCATGATTGAACAAGGCTTCGAAGTTGGCTGGTGTTTCTTGCACCAGAAGACAAGAACAAAGTATGAAAATATTTTCTCTTTTGTGATTTTGCTAAATTCTGATAAAGATTTCTTTGACATTTGTCGATTTAGCAAAAGGAATCTTAGGTATCTTTTTAAGGAATGTGAATGTTTTAGCGATTTTTACCTCTTCCCTCGTAGTGCGTGATCAATTTTTGAGGGCAAGTGTTGGAAATAATTAAATAAAAAAAGAGGACTTGGATCGCTAGAAGAAAGAAGAAATAAAATAAGATTCTGTAATGAATTAGCATGGATTAATTTAAAATAAAAATTCAGAAATTAATTAGGATTTAAAGTAAATTAAGAAATCCCATTACATTTATATAAAATGGACATCAGATAGGTTGTTGTTTTAAAGAAAGGGATAATGAAAGCCCAAAACAGTATTTCCAATTTTTAGCTGCAACAATTAGCTTGTTAAAAATGAGAATAACGTTTTTAACTAGTAAAATATTTTTTTTAAAGTTTTAGTATGTTATATGCCGAAAAATGGTGAAATGATCATTGCATTACTAATATGCTGCTTTTAGCTTTAATGGCAAAATATCGTATTCCATAATTATACATACTCCTTTTTACCAACAAAAGTGCTTTTTAGTGATCGAGTGGTTTAAGGCATGGTATAAGTGTTAATTTAGATCAGCTATTGACTTCTTCTTCTGGTTGTCTGTCCTTTTAATCAACATCTGTAGATTGATATGCGATTCAGTAAAGATTTCTTATCGATTTCGGTCTTGGTTTTGAAGATTTTTCTTGATCCCAACCTTACCAAATAATGAATAAATATAAGTAATTTAACCTTTAAATCCACTATAAAAATAATCTTTTATCATATATAGGAGCTTTTATGCATCTTAGGTATCTCAAACTCGCTTAATTTAACCGCAAATGCAGTTTGCCCTTTATCAAGAGAGATTGAATCATGTCCCAGATCAAAGTTAGAATAGAACCATCAAAAAGTGAAAAAAATATTTATAAGTGAAGTAAATTTTAGATAGTCTTTAATTTAAGCATGCAATAGCATTGCTGGTTTTATAAAAGTCGCAAAAGGAAGCAAATGCTACTGAATAATCATTGCATTTTGAAAAAAAAAACGCATAATCGAAATATAGTGGAATTCATGTATCTTCCTGAAATTTGACGAAAATTCTTTGCTTAAGCATTCCCAATTTAAGTGAATATTTTCATTTCACAATCGATACCAAAAATATTCTTATCACAGGAACTTTTCGGTTCGAAACATTCATATAAAGAAGTTTAAATATTTCGTATCGACATTGGATGATGCGGTGCTCTGATGGATTTTGATATTGCACGCTCGCTGACTAGAGATTGGATTCCACAAAAGATTCGCATTTCATGGTGCACAATCCGGAGATTAAACTGACAGTCGAAAACCTAACAAACCGAATTCCTGACAGAATTGAAATCCCGACATAACCCATAATATTTAAGGTTACACAACCCTTTCAGTAAAATTTAATTATTGGAATGAAATCAATCGTTTCATTCGCGATTCCTTTGTTTGTGGTTTTAAATGTACAAACAATTTTGTTCATGTCATTTAAATGTGCAAAGGATTTGGGCTTGTTTTCTTCTTCTTTTTCAAAAATGTTTCTCCCAAATGTTCACCATAATCTTAACTATAAATCCAGTTTAACAAAATTTATTTTAGCTACATAATCTTATCTAACTGATATTTAACTAAGCCTAATTTTGCTAAGCCTAACTATACATAGCCCCCCCTAAAGCCTCCTCGCAAAACTTAAAAGCCGAATCATGTATATAGAAAACAATTAATATAAAAAATTATGTCGATTTCTACTTATTCAAGAAAGAACAATTTTATTTTAGTTACTTTTTATTAAATAATTGAAATTAATATAAATAATTTATCAATTTTATTTATTTATTTATTTATTTTTGGCTTTGTATTCTTTACCCTCACGTAAAAATTACTGAAATCCTTTTACTTTACCGATTGGAATTATGTATGTTGATTTTAATTTTACTTACTGTTAAACTCTATTCATTAAAAATTAATTAATTTTGATCAATAAATTAATATTTGAAAAAACTGTTTTAACATCAAATGCTATCCAATACAAGTTTAAAAAATTGTTATAAAACTTTGTAAACACAACATTAAAACCACATGAATAGTAGCATGCGAATCGTGTATATCTTAGGTGAGTAAGTCCTTTAGGCACTTTATGAAATACAAAAGCGTATTGTTTAAACTGCATCCTACCTTTCCTAATCGCATCTTTTAATTCTCTGTACTATGTTGCTATGGTTACAATAATGTCGTTGTGATATTATAAATATGTATTTCATTTAAGTATATTCCATTTTGTTTATTTTATCTGCTGTATTCCTTCCTTTTTCTTAATTTATTGACAAAAAACATTTGGAGTAAACTGGAGTAAATTGAACTTAAATTATTATACAATTCTATTACGGATTAATTTAACTTTGTTACTTTAAAAAACTTGTATAATTACCAGCTTTTAAACTTATTCAAATGAAATAATATGAATTCCCTCACATAGGATATCATTCAAAGTCAGCTCAATAACTCCAAATTATGACCAGAAATTCCCGAAATAAATTTTTATGACTTGAAAATTGTTTCCTTATAAAAGTTAATAAAATAACAATCAAATTCAACCGAAGATGCAGCATTCAAAAGTTATACTTTCCGATGATTGATTTTCAAGTACATGTCTAAATAGAAAGATAAAAATAAAATTGATTTCAAAATCTGTTTCAATAAAAAAAAAGAAATGCGTTATTCATTATTAGCTTGATTATGACTTTCCAAAACCATAATAATTAGTAATAAAAAGAAATTATTCTGCAATATTTCTAATGCAATAAAATATGTGTTTTAAATAACTACGAAATTTAAGAAAAAATATTACATTATTGGTTGTCAAAATTATTTGCAGTTAAGTATACCTGTTTTAACCTGTCAAATTTTGAAGTATTTCTAACTTCAAAACTGATAGATTAATAAGTTATTTTCTATCAAATCACTGATATTTATTTTACGTTGCATAGAATTTACTCTTCAGCTAAGCATACTTTTTATCCATCTTGTGTCTAACTATTACGTTTGGTCATCAATATTATTAAGCAGAAAAAAATACCACTGAGCTTTGAAATGAAAATGGAAGAAAAAATATAAAATGGGAAACATATATTTTCCTTTTCAAGGAGCAATCAATGCATCTAATTAATATATCTGCCTCTTTCAAACAAATAAATGTACGAGTTTGTTATCGGAAATGAGAAATGACTGTTGTTAGAACTATTTATTTTAGCTCTGAAATTCATTAGTATTTAAACAGGGATTATTTTTATAATGCTTTGAAGTAATTTAAAAATTAATGTTAAGCCAAAACATAGGTACAAATTAATGTTCGTTTCCTCCATTTTTTGAAGATTTAATTAATCTTTATTTGACTTGTAGTTTCTTTTAAAAAGTAAACTAATAAGTATAATACCGTTTTTGTGTCTCTTTAGGTAATAAATAACTGCATTTTTATATTACTATAATAAATTTCAGGCTGTATTAGTTTATAAATGATATTTTAAGTTTAAATAAAATATCTTGATTTCGATTATTGAACCGATTTTGACCTTCGCTGTATGAGGTCTCAGTTTTACAGTTTATCTCAAGGATAACTACCAAACTTTGGCTTGAGGTATGGTAGCGGCTTGAGGTATGGTGAGGTATGGTAGCATATGTTTCCCTCACTTATATAAGAATAGTATCAGTTAATCAAATGCGTTTTTTCTTGTAACGTAACCAACTATAAGTACCCGATAAGTTTATAGCGCCACCATAAGTATAAGCTGATTGTGAAAATATTTTCTATTGCCTAACAAATAATATCTTGGGAATAAAATGTTTTAATCGTTAAAATAGTGTCTTTAATTACTTACAGAATGCTCTTTGTTGTTATAGATCTTAAACTGTTCTCTCTTTAGCAACCTCAATTCAGAACCTGTTGGGCCATTGCATGTCTAGTAATGCTTTTTGAATGTGCATTCTGAAAATTGAATTGTTTTCAATCCCTAATAATAAGCTCCCAATGAGGATCATCAGGGTCCTGTTTCATGGCCTCCATGATCTCCAGATCTGGCCCCTTTAGATTTCTTCCCATGGGGCCATCTAAAGGTTGGTTTATCGAGACCCAGTTACGTCAGAAATAGACATAATCCATTCGTCTTCATGTTTATATTCATGCTTCTATTATAGATTTTTTTGTAAACCATATATAACGTCATAAATTTTTTCTCGTGTTTTTCTCGAAAAATGTGGGTCATAGAGATACAGTTCTTCGGGCATTTTTTAAGTACTCCAAACAACGAATCTGGGTAGAGTTTATCCGGGTATGTACCTTTGACACCCTGTATGTAGATAAAGACTTGTATATCTTTATCTACTGGTATATCTTTATCTTTATCTGTTTTTATGCCTCTTATGAGGCATAAGTGTGCGCAATATGGGTCGCCTCATGAGTGTGCGCAATATGAATCGCCTGATGTGCCATTACATGTACAAACTCAGAACCCTTATTGCATTGAGCACAACCACACACAACCTGTGTTGGACATTAAAAATATTAACTCCTCCAGCATTTTTTATATTTGCAAAAAGTATTACCCATACGGTATGAAAGCTTACATAAAAAGACACAGATGTAAAAACATTTATTTCAAATATGTACATATATAAAAATGCAAACCTAAAATCTATTGTACATTCCAAACTTTCTGGTAGATATTTTATACAATGTTACAAAAGTTTTATACATTTATATTGTACAGCAGGATAGATAAGGAATTAAATTCAAGATGCTTGTTAGTATGTTATACATTATCATGTAAACAAGTTATATTCTTCTAAATAAAAGGATCATGTAGACACTTATTGTCATTAGTTTATTTATAAAATTCTAATAAATCATTTAGAATACTTCAAATGGGGCTTTTAACATTCAAAAATGTATTTTTAAATATTTTCAATGAATCCATTTAAAGATAACTCATGAAGAATTAATTAATATTTTTATTATACTGGGTACATTCTCTTTCTTTTATTTCTTATTTCATTTAGCTTCCTCGGTGTTAGTCCTCTCGTTGTAATTAATTTTATAAATAGGAGCATCTTATAGTAATATGTAACATTTTCTTATTAATTCTATTTACAGTTCAAAGTTTCTGTGATTCCTCTACATTTATACACTGCTTACAAATAAATGAATCCTTCAATATTTCAGTCTTTCAAATCTAATGTTTATAGCCTGCATTCTTTTTTGAAATCGGGCGATAATGGTGTCGAACCCTTTTAGCGGTCTTCATAGAATTTTGATGAGTGTGGAGTAAAAAATTTCCATTTAAACAACACACCATCAAAAGCTGAAAACATTTCTTCCAATCTATCCGATCGTACAGCTGAAAATAGAAATTATTTTCTCATTTATAATTTTTTTCGTATTTAAAGTATATATATATACAATGTATTATTACATTTTTTATATTTAAGCTATATTAATATAAGTATTTTTATTGATAACGTGGGATGTATAAAATACATTTTTAGTACTTTTACAAAATAAAATTTAATGCCATTATTTAAGATTTGAAATATTCAGTGCTTATAATATTTAGGATAGAATTTTACAGGTGTATCATATTTTTATTCAGTTTTGCATAGTTGAATAAGCTATGAACAATGTATTTTACTTTGAAGGATTCATAAATTATTATTGCAGTAATATTTTCTCCCAATTTTTTAAAAAAATCAAGCATTTCTAGATTTAAATCGAAATAGATTTTTAATTTCAGTGAACTTCCTATATATTTGCGTGTGTGTTTTAAATCTAATTTAAATCTTAAATGAGGTCATGTTAGCTTCATTCCAAAATATTCTCTTATTTTCTGATCCAGTACCCTCTTTTTATAAAATTATTTCTTATTCGCGCGTAACAAATTCACTGACAAGAAGGGGAGTTTATAATCAATCTAAAACTTTTCTTACATTATTCTTGAGCCAGGAAAATATTTTAAATTGATCTGTGTTTCCTTAAACCATCATAGTTTAGCTTATTCTAGACATGAATGTGACCTTTTTGATTCCTACATTTCGAAAAGATAATCACATTTTATATTGTAAAACATCCAGTATTAACTATTTTGCCATCAACAATCGACCTACTTTTGTTTTATCCTGTATTTATAATAATTCCCTTAGTTTTTCATTCTATATAACAAGATTGATGCCGTTTACTCTATTTCAGGATTTATGAGAGTAATTTCATAAAATTAAATTACATATATTTCACTTTTCTTCTTTCTCTTACTTATGTTTTGGATGCCAGTGCACAAAATTTTTATCAAGATCTGGAATTATCAATGATGATGAGTTATCCAACTATGTAATGCCAATTAAGTTTTGCAAGTATCTGACAACAAACTCGAAAAAAACATTTAGTCTCTATTATATTTTAATGCAGACAATAAAAGTTTATCGTGTATCTAAAAGATTTTTTTAATTTATTCTGCATCTATTCTCAGATTTCGCTTAGTTCTTTTAGGCATGTTTCAGCAGATCTGCGTTAATAGAAAAATCCATAAACTTCTTTCAGTACTACGACTGTAAAATATTTTTCTTATTATGAATAAACTACCTTTCGTGAAAGGCATAATTCTGTATTTCCCGAAATAAAATTCTGTTGACACCAAATTATTAATATTATTAAGGAATTTATCATGAATAAGAAAAGATTCTAACAATACTTGAGGTATGAAGAAAATTTTCTGGTTATTTAAAAAAATATTCCTTCTTAATTAACTACAATAATGGAAAATTCATTTGTCATCAGGAGTAATTCCTTCATTTATTTATCTTGTATTACTTTCCTTTTTTTCCTTGATACATTAGCAGTAAAAGTGTGAAACACCTTTTGAAGAATCATATAAGTTTTCATCAATTTATAACAAACTACTTTCAACAATGCTATTCTTTTTTGAGCAACCCCGGTATTGTTAAATGGTTTTTACATTGTCTGTAGACAATCTAAGAACCAATTAACACATTATTCTCTACTTTGCTTACAATCTATGTACATAATTCGTTTTGACAGTGTCCAATAAATTTATGGTAGAAGAATATTCTTTAAAATATTATTCCTTTTATAATTATGAAAGCAGTAGTTTTATTGTTAGCGAAAACTAATAAAATGTCCAGCTGCGACGATGTATTTTGTAACTAGTAAGTATTTTAGCATATGAAGGACCGTAAAGAAATCTGTAAGAC
The DNA here is from genome assembly GCA_026289955.1 of Argiope argentata. Classification (NCBI taxonomy): domain Eukaryota; kingdom Metazoa; phylum Arthropoda; class Arachnida; order Araneae; family Araneidae; genus Argiope; species Argiope argentata. Next base: position 4,612,650 of record JAOUZG010012691.1, read on the forward strand.
ATACGCCTAAGTATGCACGTTTTGGGGGAAACTTAAACGTTCTTAACATACATCCGTAACAGACAGAAAGCGGAAAACGAGAAAACTCATGAGCAATCCACATCAGATGGAAAGTGAAACACGAGAAAACTAGTGAGTGGTCCTTAAAATTTCATAGATATTTCCTCTATTTTAAAAAAGTGAGAATTAGAGTATTCCTCAAACGTTTTGGAAATTCATTTTTATGTTAACTCATCGTAAAGTTTCACTTGAATGAAAATGTAAGAATTAAGGAAAGTTACCTGTGTATAAAATTACACTCACTATAAAAGATGCATATTTATATCAATTTTTAAATTGTTTTTTAGTTTTAAGTTGTTTTCTAAGTTATTTCGTTTCAAAGAAACACGAGTGAAATGTTTTTCGAATAAAATTAACTTTTCATGAAAAATTAATGTCAAAAGCATAAAAAGGAAAGTGCCTGGGCGACATTTCACTGAATGGTTATGTTTCAACACAAACAATAAAAGAAAAGCGTGTCGAGAAAATGTAAGCATAGAATATCACGAGTGCCAAAGCAATAAATCCCTCGGCCTGTAAGAAATAAGAAACTGCAATAAATATTTGGAAGGAAAAGTTCGGGGAAAAAGACAATTTATCTCTTTTCCAAGAAATTTTTTTCCTCCGTAATCTAAGCAATCTGAGAAAGTTTAGATGCCTGGAAATAATCCTTTTTTGTTACTATTGTCGTATTTTAGTAAACAGTAGTTGAAATTTTCAGATTTTTTCCATTAAAATCAGAATTATATTTTCACACTGTCAACAATAATTCTTCGTAATCATCAGTATATATGCCAAGGACTATTTTTTAATTATTTTATTTTTAGTAAAATATTGAAAAAATATTTTAATTACATTAAATGCTGAAATCGGTAAAAATAATTTTATTGCCATGAATGCAGAAATCGGTAAAAAAATAATTAATTAAATCTGATTAACACAGAGAAAATCATTACAATATCTTGTCTTCATTTAAAATAATAAATTGAAAATCCAAATCCATTCAGATTTAGAACTGAATACAATCGCATGTAGATTTTTATATCAACTCATTGTAATTCTAATAAATGAAACATTGATATTTTCTAAAAATAATGAGCTAAATTAAATAGAGTGAACAGAAGAGAGTATAAGAATATTGATTTCCAAATCTGAATACTTCCGAAATACAAAATACTATAATATCAAAAATAGTCACAATTTGGGATAAATTGTTCAAAAAGAAGCCAGCCAACAAGGAGAAAAAATATGCTCAAAAGATAGAATAGGTAATAGAGTCTGCACAAAATGATACGAGAAAATTTCGTTGCTATTGTAAAATAAGAAATTTGAAAAAGATAATTTTTTGCAAAGACTTCAAGACGTCACTTAAAAAATAACTACAATGAAAAGTGCATAAGACAATATGACATGGAGAAAATTGCACAGAAATGGGAATATTGTTAAATATGTTTATTCAACAATACAAATGAAAGACTATAAATCATGCATTTACTATTAGCGAAATTTGCTATTATGCATAAGCTAGAGCCTCAGCCCCCAATTTTTTTTTTTTTAAAATAACATCTATGTGTTAATTTTAAATGAAAGCAAGCAATATAAATTTTTTAAATTCAATTCCTACTTAAATCAACACAGAGAAATTAATTTTAGTCGTTTTTTAAATAAATAATTACTATTAATATAAATAAATTATCAAAAAAATTATGTCTTTCAAATTACGATTTTCTCAATAATCGAATTTGCATTCCTTAATATCACTTGAAAAAAAACTTAAATTTTACCGATTGAGCTACTACCTGTTGATTTCAATTTTTAATTACGAACTGCTATTACAAAATTTTAATGCTATATTTAAAGTATTAAAAATTAATTAATCAATTAACATTTGAAAAAACTGTATTAACATCAAGTGTCATCCACTACAAATTTAAAAAAATGTATTTGAACTTGAGTGGATGAATAAAAAGTATTTTATTGACGATTGGTAATCTGAATAAGATATATTCGTATATATAAGAAGAGTGTAAACTAACAGTAGGAATTAAATGAAAAATGTATTTGATGATTGCTTTACACTTTATACATTGCATCTTAATGAGTGGGTTACATGCACACTTTTTCTCCCTTTCTATAGTTTAGTTATATTAATGTCTCGTAGTAAAGTAGCATTACGACTATTTTGGCACGGACCTCAGAATTTTGAGCCACAGTCAGATGACAAGGACGACACCTGAGCTGGCACCCCCTTTTCCACTCAAAAACTACACCAGCGAGAGAATGTTTGACTCTGGTGGATTTTACGTGCAACTGAAACCCTTTAAATGGCCATTCTTCTGTGGAATCGGGTCTCGAACCCGAAGCCCTATGGTTCACGTTCCAAGTTCACGTGCACGGTTTACGTGCCAAGACGAAGTTTTCTCGGTTTGATTTCATCTTTTTATGGATAAGATCATCTTTTTTTGAAGATTATTCTTTGGAAGCTTTAGTAATTTTTGAAAGTTGTACAAAAGTAATATATTTAGGAGCATTTGTGTATCAATTAATGACTTACATACAGTTTCTCTAAAAATGGAGTAATTATTTTGATAAGATTTTATGCAGTAGAAGGATATATAATCCATGCTTAACATATCTATGAAATTTTTTGAAGATTAATCATCTACTCTCTGAGGGTAATCAAATAACCAAATATGTATTTCAGGCAATTGAGTATATGTATGCATAGTTGATTCTGATATTCGAAAGTATTTATATTGTAGCGTTTGCTCTAGAATGATCTTATGGATTTCGATCGTTTTAAATCACTGTTAAATTTCTTTATATATAAAGGGTCTTTAATGCTTTTAATATTTATTTATGTCGCTCATATGCCTTAAACTCATGCTGCAGTTTATGAAAAATCTCTAATTCATATGTATGGGAATGCATTATTCCCTTTGTATGGGAATATTCACTGAAAATACTGAAAATTTTAAATTCTAAATTATTCTGAACTCTTAAAGGAAACCTTCACCTTGAAATTCAAATAGCCTACATTTCTGCTATATAACACAGAATATATGAATAAATATTATCATAAATGTATAAGTAGAATCAATTTGAAAGTCTGGTTTAAAACACTTAATCAGGACTCGAAGATATTTAAAAAACGAGTTGAAATTATTAGTTTCGAAAGCTTGAACTATTAAATCACATTTATAATACAAAATTGTTAAAAAAAATATCACGAAAGTATTAATTATTTTAGTTCCCCCACGTTCTGGTTCTAGAATCGATATCAATTTTCTTCACCTCTAATACGACGCATTCTTTGATGAGCTATAAAACCTTTCAAACGTGATGTGTAATTTCGGGAGTCTCTAATCTTGCATAAAATTAAATGAGATAAATTACGTCTAGAGAGTATTTTATTCTTAATTTTATTTGAAACTCTCGGATCTGAAAATATTCGGAACTAATAATATTTCGACTCACGAAGAAAAGAGTTTTGAATTGTAGAATTATCGCGCAAATTATTTATAAAAAGAAAAAACTAATAACAGCGGGAATAAATTAACGGATATAAAAAAATATTTACTTTCATGAGAAGAAAAAAAATGTCGTACTATTAAATATAATTGTTTATCATTGGAAATGGTAATGAAAAATATACTAAGGAAAGATATGTAATTTTTTTATTTGCGAAAAAGAAATAATAGATAAATATTTCAAAGACTTATATTATTAATTGATGGAAACAGTTTATTTATGATTCTGAAAATAAAAATTAATTAAAATGTCCTATTAAGAACATTAGAAGTATGCATTTTGGAACTAGTAAGAACTTTATTTTAGAAAATAATATATATTTATAATTAATGTTTTTATCAAAGAAAAAGTATCAACAAAAAATAGCGTATTTGATTTTCAGTTAGTCACAGTGAGTTGCAAAGAAATTTTATTGATCCGTACTTTCATATTTGTAGAAGTACTGATGTATGTTTTTTTTAATCTGCAAATATAAGTAACATAAGCCTTTAACTATAAAATATCATTTCACCTTTGTTTGATTTTCTTAAACACTTACGACCAACTTTAGTGTAATTTCAAAGAAAAATTTGAAACTAACCACAAATATTTCTGACTAATTGACTATGTATGTTATGAAATTATCTATGCTACAGTCGATGTGTTTATTGGATATTATTAATTACACTATTAATCACATTAGCCGTAAATATACAGGATGATTAAAAACATGAAAAAAATGACATAGTAGATCCGTTGTACTACAAGATCAAAAATCACGTAGGAACATAAAGTCGCAAATGTGTGTGGGGGGCTCTAGAGAAAGTTGCAATGCAAACAGGAGTTGAGCAAAGGAGATTGTCTCCATTCGAGCGGTGGATGCGTAACATGGCCAGTTACACGCACCTCAAAATGGCTTACATATATTTAATTTATGGCATGGTCATCTGCAATGGACTAGAAGGCTTTCGAATGTATCTAAAGAAATATCCTGTCCGGAGCCACTGAACATTTCAGAACAGCCGTCAGAGTTCATCTTCGCACTACTGTTCTTAGCGGTTGGATTGGTTGTAGTGGATCAATTGTATGGACACCATGATAACCAGACCTGTCTCCCTTGGATTTTTTTAACGGGGATTTTTAAAAGGACTTGTCTATGAAACACCTGATACAACGTCGGAAGACTTCGTTGGGCGAATTGTTGTAGCGTCAGGATGTGTTTGAGATATACCTGATATATTTGAGAAGACGCGTCGTTTCATGCAACGTAGATACTAGGCTTGTCTCTACTTTGTGGTACAAACTTTGAGCAGCTCCTGTAGGCTCAACATTTGGCGTAAATTAGCCGCACGTGAGTGAGCAATTATCAACAAAATGTTTTGTAAACGTTTTGTTTCTTCTCTTTGTGTTATGTATTATTTTAGACGCCCTTCTGCCCTTCGAATTGCAGTGCGATCCTCCATTCTTATGCAATTTTTGATCCTCATTGTATGACTGATATAACATGTAATTTAGTCCATGATTTTCTTAAAACCATACAGTACATTTTTCTTTAACAACATCGTTTAATGACATTTGACTGTTACCAAAATAAAAAGGTAATATAATTTTCTTCAAGAATGTTAACATGAAAAACAACCATCTTTCTTTGACAATACTTGTTATATTATTAAAATGGAAAGTTGATGACTACGTGTAATGAGGTTTCTAAACCCAGTAATGAGCTTGTCTCAATATCTTGTTGAAGAGTTCTTTTTCTTTGTAAATTATTAGTTAATGTAGCAACTCCACTTCTATAAATATGAGCGCAGTCTTTTTTATACAAGAATAGCTGGAGAAAAGCATGTTTTAAAATAAGGCTTTTTAAGACGATAACGAATATAATTAGCTGAATTTGTTTATAAAGAAGATATAACTGAGATTTATTGAAGCATTATATCCAAAGCGACTTCTTTTAGAAATCTAGTTAAGAACATAAAAAAATCAATGGAGCATATTTTAATGAAGTCACATTTCGTAAAAACAGATTTTGAGAAGACTTAAATTAAGAAAATGTAGTCACTTTAACTCAACAAAATAATAATATGAAATATTTTTTTTCAAACATTTACAGATGTAATTAAAGCTATTTGATGAGCATTGTACCGATGGTATTTGATGAGTATTGTAAGCGGAAGCAATATTGAACTTCCCTTAACTGTTATTAAATAGCATTTTAATTAAAAGACTTTATAAAATCAGAAGATTGAATCGCATTTATCGAACTATTTTTCATAACATTACATAAAGGTCTCATTAAGGAGAAAAATATTTTGGTTAATGTCGTTAAAAAACATTAAATGTTTGTTGAATTAACATTTTAATTGCATACTTAGCAGAATCAACAGATTGAAAGGCATTTGCCGAACTATATTTTTAGGCATTACATGAAGGTCTCATTAAGGAGGGAAAAAAATATTAAAACAGCTTTTTGGTATTTCTCATATATTTTTTTCAGATGCACATATTTTCTAATTGAACTAGTTTTACTAAATTATAATGCTTTTTTAAAATTATTTTCTTTGAAATTAAGATATAGAAACAAGCATTCTGAAAATTCATTTAAAAGCATAAAGGAAAACACTTTTAATTTTTATATGTTTTCTCTCCGACAAAAAATAAGCATTCTTGGGGATTCCATTTAATCTTTTCTTTCTTTCTATCTAGACTGTGTCAACCATGAGGCACGTACAAAATATTTCTACTTGTAAAGAATAATAACTTATAAAAAAGAAAGAAAGAAAACAATAATATTCAAAAATGTTTTGCTGTTAAATTTGTTTAAAAAAATTAAAACAAAATGTTTTGCTGTTAATTTGTTTTAAAATGGAATGAGTACGGAGTGTATAATAGATAAACCAGAAAAGATCGTCCCCTATAAGCCATTTTTTATAAACCATACAGTTACAAAATAAAATAAAAAATACTTGAAGTCATTTAGTTAATCTAAAATGCCCTTTTATTTTAACACGTAACTTGAGCCGGAATTCAAAATGACTCAATGTTGTTCATTAGATTTGATTATAAGGTAATATTTTGTCCTTCAATGCAATCATTGCCTCAATACCTTCAAGTTGTTTTTTCAACAGTATATTGACAAACGTCTACGTGTGAACACATGCGTATAACCGAGTTATTCTTTTCCAAGTTGTTCTTGTTATTTGTGAGTTGATGACATCATGTCTTTAAAACTGCTTTTAATTTGAATAAATCAAAAAGAATTTTTAAAAGTTTTAAAATGGTATTTTAAAATATGCTATTCTTTAAACCTGTTTGTCAAATTCTAACATCTACTGACATTAGTGTAATTCCACAATCTCTAAACGAACTAAGTATTCATTAAAATATTGTTTAGGTTTTTCTAATAACAATTTTCCAATATTGGAAAATTTTTATTAGAAAAACCTAAACAATATTTTAATTTTATAAAATGTATTTTTTAATAATATTATTTTTTAATATTATAAAATGTAACATTTTTTTTATATTTTTGATAACTATATGATTTTCATATCTTATTTTATTTCCAAAAGAAATTCATAATTTATTTTGTTTCCAAAATAAATTCCAATGCTGCTTGGAAAGGAATAAGCAGATAAATAACAATGGAGTCATTTTGACTCCATGTCTCTAGCCGCGTGAAGAAATTCATGACTCCAATTACGGGTTAAAATGTATAAAAGCAAAATTTTAAAATATCCACATATCAGTACTGTAATTAAAAATATTACATATTATTTCAAACAATTGAAAATATAATTATTTACTAAGATAAAAGGAATTACATTTCTCTAAGATAACTTTAGAGATGAGGATAAATAATAATTTCAAACAACTATTAGTTTTTGAAGGCTAGTGGAAAGTGTTGATTGTTATACGCTTTCTATAAAAGAACTTCGATTTCTAAAACATGAGATTTACATATAGAATGCTCCATAATACTAGAATGCAAATATCCTCAAACAATCCAAAGCGTTGAAATGTGAAGAGAATACTCAAAAAATTTAAAATAGGTTCGTTTCCAACTAGTTTCTAAACGTGTTCTTCAACTTGTTGGTAAATTCCAATTTGCTTTATTTGCTTTCTTAAAGCCCTATTTTTAAATTCATACATGTAAAGAAGAATTATACTAATAATAATACATAATTTTTTATATTGTGGTATTTGGTATTAAAATTAACTTAAAAACCTTTATACTAAATTTAAGAAAAAATTAACCGAACCTTAGCTACATTTTTTAGTTTGGGTACTTCTCCGTTACCTGGAAGTCAGCGAAAAAGCGCCCAAGAAATTTGGCGGAATTTTACATTATTTGGCTATTTTTCACCCGGCTAACGGAAAAATACCTTAGTTTGAACGTATTTCTAGTTTCGGAAAAAAAGGAAAGCAATTTTTACCTAGTACAACATATTTTTTAACAATTGTCAAAAAATGAAAACATTGCTGAAGCAGATACCCCTATTTTAAAATGCATGCTGAACGCCAAGAAGAGGGCATTTGGTACCTACAAGTTTTAAGTGTCCCAAGAGATGGTTCTTAAATAAAAATGTAAGCCTTCAGCTCCACAGTCGAAGCTTTATCTCTACACCACATTAGCTTTTGTTTTCTGGAAATACATTTTATCTGAAACTTACACATAATACCCGCTAATGTCATTTGTGCATTAACCATCAGTTATTTTGTCTAATTGCATTTGAACAGTAATTTTAATATGCCTCTTTTGAAACATAAGGTGAATATCAGGGGATTTCTGCTACCAAATATAGCACCTACTTCAAACACTCAAATAGCTTGATAGCACTTTATGGGTTCAGTTACAAGTGCTGGTAGTTTCTATGATCCTTTTCTCTGTGGTAACAAATGGAATGTGCTAAACAAGTATAAACCTCGTGAGAGCACTCATTACTTTCGAAACATTTCCCCAAAGCAGATTAAGTTCTATTGTTATTTTGTAACCAGAATTCAAAGGAATGAGCATTATCTATTATATGTTAATTAATTAAGAAGAATTAAGTGGGACAGTCCATGCGATTAAATGGCTGAACCATTCCTAAAAGTATGCATCTAATATGCAATAACGGAAGTGTGTTTAAAGCTTGAAGTATCAGAATTTTGGATGAGTAAAGTAAAAGAGGAAAATGATTTAATGAATAAGAATAAGCAGATGTTATTCTCATTATTTGTGATATTCGGAATTCTGAAATAACTTCTCCTTTTTCAATTCTTACGAGTAGTTCACACTCAATTTATATGTATTTATATGTCTAGTTCAAATTTTCAATCGTAATAAAACACTTTTTATACATCCACTCAAGTTCAAATACATTTTTTTAACTTTTAATGGATAATACTTGATAATAATACAGTTTTTTCAAATATTAATTCATTAATTAAATTTAATTAAATTTTAATATAAATAGAATTTTAGAAAATTGAAAATTGATACCAATAAGCAGTAGCTCATTCGGTATACACAAGTATTTCAGTATTTTTCACGTAAAGGTGAAAAATGCGAGCTCAATTCTTGCGAAAATCAATAATTGTTTGATAAATTTTTGAATTTTTTTCTCTAAATTTGCGTTTTACCCAAACAATTTTCGAGAGGGAGTTAGCAGTTGTGCCTTAGTAGTTAGAATGAAGGATTTTTCTCAAAAAATAAAAGTGAAGATGTTTTAAGTTTTAGGTTCAATTTTCATTACTCTCTCTCCTTAAAATCTTTGCCGTTATTGTAGGTCCCTTCACTTGCCTCACTTTAAGATTGTACTCTGTGTCGAGAACGAAATTTGATATAAAGAATAGACAATTATAAGGGAATTCTCTTCCTATTTTTCCCTTTAATATTCTAATTCTGTCATACGTATATACATATTTATATTAATTGTAATTATTAAATAAAAAGTAACCAAAACAAAAATTTTCTTCGTTGAACATAAGTTGAAATTGACTTAATTTTTTTTATATTACTTGCTTTCAAGATTTTGTTTTAAGAAGCTATATATATGTCTAAGGTTTCAGTATTATTACGAGTAATAAATTTTTCAGAAATATTACTTCTTGTTTACTTAATAATTACTTATTGTTTACTTAAGGAAAGTTGGGAAAGTTTTGTTGATGGGAAAAATTTTGAATATCCCGTGTTGCATTAAATTCTTTTATTAAGCTGAAATATCGCTTTTATGTGGTCCATCCACCTGGGGTGGGGTGGGGTGAGAGAAGAAAACCGAAATGAGAATGAGATGCTTCCGGAATAATGATTTTCTCCGCCCTGGTGAGTATAGAAAAATGAGGGTGTCAACTACCTCCAATCTATGAAGGGATGTACTTCTCAAGGGAAGAGTTGTACATTGGGCAATAATAACCCTTAGGACTAAACCACAATTCCCGTTATCATTGCTCAATTGGTGGTTCGGATATTCAGTTTTTTTGTGCGCTTTATTATGGATCAGAGTTGACAATTTGGGATTATGTGATATTATACATTATTTTAGAAGGAAAAAATTCCTTTTTTATCACATATTGAATAGAGTGTAAATGAAGAATAAGGTACTCCTATTCTAAGAAAATTAAAGAATTTCTGATATATTATGATAATATTAAGTCTATTGGCACTATGTTTGAGAAACAAAATACAGTATTTTGTTGATTGTTGTAATGGATTCGACAAAAACTCTCTCGCTTAGTCTAATGCTCTTTGATTAATAAATTACATAACTTATAGGAGTAGCATAATTGAATCCACGCGTTGCTTTTATGATAAAATAGTAAAAATAAATAAACATATTTGTGAACAAAATATGAAAAATATATTTACAAAATAGGTTTTGAAAATATACTTCCATTTTAAAAGAACGAGATATCTTTGATAAAAGGCTTTTAATACTAGGCCACTTAGGACCTAATAAAAGTGTAATTATACATAATTAGAGAGAACAACCTCTGAGGTTTGTCTTCCAAATAAAGACAATGAAATTTTTCATGTTAATAGTTTTTCTCCTTTAATAAAAGATTCAAAGCTAAATGCTTTTATATTCAGCCTTTGCCTTTTTTATGCTAGATGATCAAATGATAAAAAAATTCCTTACTGTATAATTGGCTGTTAAAAAATTCTTTTATTTACATTTTATATGCTATATTTACACTTACTAAAAATAAAATATGGTAAGTGCCAAATATATATCTGTGTGTCACTTATCATGGTATTTAATTCATTAGAGGTTTATGCCAAATTATTTTTTTAACTATTTAGAGAGCGTTGAATACTAACATTGTATCCTTGAAACCTTGATTTTTGTTTCATTTTGGGAACAGGAAAAAATTGGCTTTTTCTTATTTTTTCCATTTTTTCCTTACATATTTACGTTTCTTTGTTATTTCTAGTTATAAAAACGATTCCCCAAAAGTGCATGCCTAATAGGATATTCAAAACAATTCGTCATATATTGACAACGGATCGATGCATATGGATTTAGACATCAATTCTTCTCGACCATTTGCTATAGTATAATATGAGACAACACTCGTTTAACCTTTTCTAGATAAAATGCATTTACATGAATTCTAAGGATTTTGAGTTTTCTATTTCCCTCTTTCATTTTATGTTTCCTTGCTGTTATTTATAGCTACAAAAACGATTCACGAACAGTACATTTCTAATAGGATATTCAAAACAATTGCTATGTATTGATAACGGATCAATGCATGTGGATTTAGACATTCGGTTTTGCTTCAACAATATGCACTAGCATAATATGACGTCCCACTTACTTTCCCTTTTCCAGATAAAATGCATCTACCGGAATTCCGAAAAGTCACCTAGATTCCGCCGTCTTTCTTGGAAAATCAGTGAATCCTTGACAACAGGCCAATAAGGAATTCACGGATCGAATTACAATATTGCTCTCGTTTCGTTCCTGTGTAGCTATTATCTGGAATTCACAAGAATAGCAATGGATTTTTTTTTCTTTTTGGATTGTCTCTTTCATTTGATTGGAAATGCAGATGCATGGAAACGGTGTGTAAAGAACGAAATTCGCCAACATGTTTCTGCGTTGTTGTGAGTGTAAATGCCGCTAGTTAACTTAAATAATGAATTATTATAAATGGTTAGGGCTATTGATTATTTTTATTTTGAATCGCATAGAATTTATTTTAAGGCAATTTTAAAAAAATACTTTAATACTTTGTTTTTTAAATACTAATTCCTCCATCAGAATTAGGAGACATTTATTAGGTTTATGAATTTTAACATGATATTTTTAACATTAATTCAAAAAAGAACTAAACTATACCGTGATAATAATAGTACTTAGAAAAGATATCGTAATGGTATATTTTTGAAGTAAGCAGGTATAAGATAGTTCTAAAACAATATGATGATAAATACATATTAATTAAAACAAATAATGATAAATATCAAAATTTAGAGAATAAATGAAACACCTAAGATGCTATTTTATAGTAAACTAAATAGTGTGTTTATTTATGGATTTGATATTCCGTTTTCTTAAAGCACTAAAGCCGCTTTCCCAAAATTTGAATAATAAAATCTGGAAGAATTTTTAATACAGAAAAATAAAATTTGAATGTTTTCCTATTCAAAATTATGTTAAGAAATAATACCTGCATAAGATGGAATGAGGGAATCAGTTTTAAAATTGAAAGCATCATGGATGTGTAAAAATAAAATGAGGAACAATGAATTAATAAATTATTTATTCTGCAATCTGCATTACTTTCAGTATTTATTTTACACGTTTTTCTTTTTAAAATTTGTGTAAATCCTTCCAAAATATGTACTCTGTCAAGAAATTGAAATAAAAAAATTAATTAAAGTTAAGGATAATTTCTTTATAAAAGTACATAAATAAGAAAATTTAAAGATGAAAGATAATACACAGACCTTTAAGATCTTATCTTTTGTCTTTTTGTTTGAGGAGTAATAAACATATTTTATCTTCTCAGCTTTGAATGGATATAAGATACAAAGAAATGCTGAACAATAATCCTCGTATTCCATGGTATTATTTCTCTAAATTTATTACTGCTACCTTAGAGTCTTTTAATTTCCTATTCTCTCTCAAACGTTTTTGATTCATTGTCTCAGCTTGAGTTTCTTTGGAATTGAGTATACGTTAAGCGTAGCTATTAGATTTCCGTTTTCTGTTTTGGTATCTTCGTTTATTAAATATTCTTCTGTGAGAACTATTTGCGAATCCTTCAATTTTGTTTAAATGCTTTCGTACATAGTATTTTAAACCTACAATGCATTTCAATATTTAAATTTATTATTTTTATCAAACATCAAAGCATATGTTTCAAATACTGAAAATTAATCAATAATGCATGTATTGGACAAAAATCTGGATATTTCAAAGAAGTATTGATGAGAGCTGATAAAAAAATTATACATTTTACTATTATTTAAATAACTACATGTTTCATATAAAGTATTTGATAAATCCTAATTAGGCATGCTCTAATTCCAGGTCTTTCAAAACTCATTCCAGAATACTGGTTTTAATATTATTTTATAAAAAAAAGAATACTAAATATGAATTTATCAAAATATTATATGAAATGGCAATCAAAAACCTCTTATTTCAGTTTGTTTGTTCCTTGTTCAGAAATTCAGTAAATTTTGATACGATTTTCAATTCATATTTAATTTAATACCCATGATATAAATTTTTTGACTTTAAAAACATATGCCTTGCATGTATAAGACGCCGCGGTGGCCTGGTGGTAAGGTCTCGGTTCGTGAGCTGTAGGGTTTCAGAATCAAGACCCGATTTTCCCGAAGAACTATCATTTAAGGTGGTATATTACACGTTAAATCCATCCGATCAAAACTTCCTCCCAGTGGTGTGGTGTGGAGAGTTTCCAGCTCAGGTGACGTCCTCGTCATCTGACCGCAGTTCAAAATTATGTGGTCCGTCCCTAAATAGCAATAGTGTTGTTTTACAACGAGACGTTAGTATAACTAAAACAAAAAAAAGGGCTCACATGCATGAAAATGTTACACAAAATAAGAAGAATTTTAGAAAGATTTTTTTTATTCAGATGAAGTTTATTTTGTACATAAAGATTTGTGAATCGAGTTTTTTTTGTTTAGAATTCTCAAGCCTTAACATCATTTATAAGTATTAATAAATTCAATCGGTTTATTTAAAACTAGTGTTTAAAAGGAAATTAATTCAAAATAATAAAATAGGGGCATTAACATGTAAAAAGATCTCTTGATTTTCTTAGATACAAACTTAATTTTAATTCTCAATTAAAATCATTAATATTTTAATTCTTAATTTGAAATATCCAGTTAAAATATTTAAACTGAAATAGTTGTTTATAAAAATTTTAATCCGTTAAATATACGGATGAAATAAGTAATTAGTTATTTTTAAAAAAAATCAGAAGTACAATTTAAAAACCTATCAATTTTTGCAACGTAATATTATTTTTTTCTCTTAACTTAATAATAATTATCAGAAAACTCATATTAAACAATAGGTGATAAAGAATGCGACTAAAATAATATTATTCCATAATATTTGTATGCTTCCCTAACATTATCATTGCCTTCTTTGGGATTATGTAATTGATCAACACTTTAAGTGCTTATATAGTTCATTAAGGAATCTAAATTCCTGCTTTTTCTTGAATTCTATACATATGCCTAGTGTTTAGTATGTCATTTAAATCAAACTTTAAAGTATACTTTAGATTAGGGCGTAGCTGTGGTATTGACCTTAAGGCTTTCAAAAATTGTACTCAAAGTTTACACAAATGTCATGAAATAAGTCTTCAGGTTCAATATTCATTATTTCATAATGAAGATTTATTTAAATATTGATAATTATAAAAAATTAAATAATCCGAAATTTTATTTAAAGATATCCGAATTTTTCATTAATTTAAAAAAATCTACCAAATACGTTTCGATTATTATATTCTTTTAGTACCTAAAGAAACCAAAATAGTTTATTTCAAAGGTTTTTTAAGAAAGAAATTCCTTTTAAATAATAAATAAATTATAAGTGAAAGAGTAGATTTGAATAAAAGAATTTCTGTTGATTTGAAGAAAACAAAATGCTGGAACCGAACCGTAAACAATGAATTCTAAATCCCTCAGAAGCATTTGAATTCCTGGTTGAAAATTTTAAAGAGGATTTTAAGATTAAGAGGAGGCTCTTCTTTATTCTTTTCTTCTAAAACATCAAAGCATTTCATCAATTTGTGTGCACTTTTTCCCCACTCAATGCTGTACACTCACACAGTCCATAAATTTTCTTCAAAATCAAATCCTACTTTTAGAAAACTCTTATAAGCTGAGAACAGTAGATTTTTGAGAAAGACAGATTTTGAATTCAGCGGAAGGATTATTTATATTTTTCCTGTAGGCTAAGTTCACGTATATTCTCATATTAGACACTGTGCATGATATGCCTAAATATCTTTAAAACTAATCGGCTTTAGATTTTCGAGAAATAGGCTAATCATTGAAATAAGAAAGCGAAAAAGAGAAAGTGCTTTAAGAATTTTTTCAACTTCTTTTGCTAGATTGATATCACACACATTTAATCTTTTTTTCAAACTCTGAAAATCCTGATATTGCTTCGAGAGGTGAACCTTAAATTTTAAGATGAGAAATTTCCGGTATGATGATTGGTTCTCACCACTTTGGGAGGGGTGCAGAAAGGGTGTGGGGTCAACTACCTCCATTTCTTTCCGAGTAAATTAACATATTCTAAAGTATCAATTTGAATATTTTTATGTTTATTGAAAATAGAGTAAAGTTATAATAAAATGATTATAATTTTTAATTAAGATAACCTACTTATAAATAACAGTAAATCTTAAAAGTAAACTTTGTAATTTAAAATATAATTTTTGGCTTACTATTTTGAGAAATTTTGCCCTTATTTCATTGAATCAATTCATACAGTTTTAATTAATCAGACTTTTTGTCATACGGAAATGGATTCATTTTGTCTCTATTTCTTATGATTACTCTAATTTTTTTTATTCTGTAGAATTTTTTTAGAGACTGATAAGGGAATCCCCCCATACAATTTAAAGACTTGAGATTTCAAAAAATTTCACCAAGTTTAAATTATTTCTTTCACTACTAGGATTACTCACTTTTCCATTAAAAAAATTTGATGGATTTCTCATTTACTCTCAAAATGTTTAAGCGAAATGAAAGCTTTCTAATAGACTAAAATTTCATTATGGAAATTAATGAACGAAATGTTTTTAATTGAATCAAACTTAGGAGGGTGGTAAAATATATCAGAAACGTTTTGAAATTTGGTTTGGTGATTTCTAATTTCTTCATATATTTCGCAATATTTTTTTTTGTGAAATTCATTATCTCCCAGAAGATTGTATTTATAAAATGTATCTCAACATCTTGTACAAAAAAATTTTTTTTACTTCAACAAAATTTTTTACACGTTATTTACAGAATATTTCGTTTTAGCTTTTTTCCAAGAAGTAATTACTCTAGAAAAATGGGGATCGTGTCTTTTCTAAAAAAAGACTCCAGAATTATAAATCGGATTTCTAAATGTTTCTTTGCCCATTTCCATTAGAAATATAGCGATATACTTATATAATGTGGTATTTAAAATATAGTTTAGTTTTCAATTTAAAGATCGAATTATGTTAGGTTTTGTCAAATATTATTCTATTTGTTTACAAATAAAAAAAATCTCCTAATCGCTATAATGTTTTAATTTTTTATTACAAAATATACATAAATTATAGCATAATATGGATAAAGAAGGAAAATTAATTTAAAGAAAATATAGTATGAAGGTAAATTCATTATCAACTTATTTAGAGTACATCTATTAAAATATTAGTATCTTACGGTTTTATTCTGATAATCAATATTTTTATAAGATATAAAGAAAACTAAAAATTAAAAAAGTTATCAGAATATGAAATTAAAAGTAACTAATAATAGATAATAAGATAATAAATGCGATACAGAA
Source organism: Argiope argentata (assembly GCA_026289955.1). Classification (NCBI taxonomy): domain Eukaryota; kingdom Metazoa; phylum Arthropoda; class Arachnida; order Araneae; family Araneidae; genus Argiope; species Argiope argentata. The sequence goes on from JAOUZG010012691.1 coordinate 4,629,233, forward strand.
TATTTAATATTTTATTGAACCATTTAACATAAAAATTATACTTGAATTAGAATATTTATTTCTTGTAACTGTCCACTACATTCTAAATAGTTAAAAACTGCTTTAATGTTTTTAAGTACTACAGTTAGTGACCCGTTGGCACAATTTTCAGTTTGGTTCTTACTGCCTTTTCAAACGTATCCAAATGGAGAACGGAATTTTTTGCATAAGATCAAGGAATATAATGAACTAATATGCACTAATATAAGTGAGGTGTCTCTTTTGTATAAAAGATAAAAGGAAAGTCGGATAAGTTACATGAAATCTCTATTAGTTTCTCTATTAGTTGTCTGTCCTCTTATATTTCCCCCCTACCATTTATCAAATCTCAATAGTTTCAATTGTGAACTCATGTTTTTATTCACTAAGATATTCTTGGGTTTTGGTAACAGTATTCTTATAAATATCTCAGGTCATATTCAAAATATTTAGGAGAGAAGAATAATCATAGAACTCTCAGATTCTATTGCTGTATTATTCTGTTCTTTAATTGTAACCTTTATTCTTAAGACTCTGAAAAAAATGGTTCTATTCTAGAGAATCCTAGATGAAAGCTATTCAAATAGAAATAATATTTCATAAAAAATGCAGTCAGAAACATAAAAAGAAAAGCCTCATCGCGACATTTCTTGGAATAGTTATATTTCAGTAGTAACTATAAAAAATAAGCATGTCAAGAAAATGTAAGCAAAGCATGTAACGTGCGCCAAAGCAATAAATTCCTCCGTCTCTAAGAAATAAGAAACTGCAACAAATATTTTAAGAAGACCTCGGAAAGCATATTCCATTCCTAGAAATGATTTTTTCAGTAACATCAACTATTCGAAATGATTTCAATGCTTTAAAATAATCATTTTTGATTAGCAATGTCATCTGTTTGCGAGTCATAAATACATTTCTAGCCATATTCAGAATATTATTTCTTTTTTCAGTAGGTTTCTCTCATTTTTATGTTATTTCTTTGAATGAATGTTTTCATATATTTTTTAAATCAAAATTTGATTTTATTCTTGTTTCTAAACATTTAAATTCAATGATTATGATTTATTCCCTACATAATTTGTTCTTTTATTTTGATTTTTATCTCAAAATTTATTGACACCTTAATTGAAATTAATTTATTAATATTCTAATTAGATTGCACATTCTGTTTAGGGAAACTGTTGTCAGTTAACTAATTGGGCTGAGAATTTAATGGACTGTATGTAATTTTTATATAAAATTATTATTCATGTGAATAATTTAATATAGCTTATTGGTTTAAAATGCGATTATTCAATGCTCGAGTGATGCTTGGATAATATAGTTAAGGAATAATATATGAAACAGATAAAATTTCCTTTTGATTGTATTAATAGCAGTTTTAATTGAATCGTAAATTTTCTAAATCATACACACAATTTCTATACTGGTTTTTTTTAAATATAAAAATTGATTCATCTAAAAACTTTTCAGATATTTCATACACATATGATATTTCTAATTTCGTTAATTCAAGAATTGTTGATGTATAATATTAATTTCAGTTCAAGTTTAGTTTCCATGAAATTTCTGGATTTGCGAACGCAAAATAGAAATTTGCATTATTTTCTTCATAAAAATAGAAAAAAATTTGCTTAAAAATATATTCTTAATTAAATATAATATCATCTACAAAAATTGCACAGTCCCAAGAGAAAATAGCATAGATTATTATACCTTTTTTCTCTACCTAAATTCTATTGAGCATGTGTGGGAAGATCTCTGAGTCGTGATCCTATATTAAAGCCATTGCTAGGCATGAATCCATTTTTTATTTCTCACATCATATTTTCCTCATAGACCAAACACCCGGGGGGACATTGAAATGATTATGACTTCTTCCGATATGGTTGTTGGATCTCGCAACCCTGGTGGGTACACTAATAGGTGGGGGTAGGAACTTTTCATCGATAACGGTACGTACTTCCTTCGGAAAGGGTTGTATCATGGCGGGTAATGACCAAAATTATTTCAGTAATAATCCAGTATTTAATATTTATTTTATCCTGCTTTAGTTTTATCAAAATAGATCTATCCCCTCGGGGGGCACCTTGAAATAAGGATGAGATGCTTCCGGCATGGTGGTTGGATCTCGCCACCCTGAAGGGCACCCTAATAAATGGGAGTTAGGCTCCTCCTATCGTTAACAGAACGTACTTCCTATGGGGAGGGTTGTACCGAGGCCGGTGATAGTCATTATTACTCAACCATAGCTCCCACTAGATTTGCTGTTGCACCGGTCCGGTCACCGGCTTTCGAGCGGGCCAGAGAGACTGTTATGACTTACCACATAGGCCAAGCTCTCCGGTTGGTCAACTCGCAATGAGGAGGAGATGCTTCTGGCTTGGCGGTTGGACCTCGCCACTCTAGAAGGTGCACTAATAGTTGTGGATTTGGCTACTTTCATTGATGAAGGGGCATTCTTAATACTGGGAGGGTTGTACCGTGGTCGGCGATGGCCATTCAGACTCACAAATAAGTTCTAATAGCCTAATGTGGATGTCTGGTCTTTCAGCTATGGCGGTTTAAATCCGATTGCAATCGGGCAAGTTGGAGATTCCAGATAAGAATTACCTCATACACCACATAATCAATAACAATATGCATTGTTGTATATATGTTTTACTGCTCAAAATGATTATGCTATTTTGGAATTATTATTTTCATGCCAAACTGGCATTAAAAGGTTTATAAAACAAAATAATCTTTCAGCAACTCATTTTTTTGTATATCTTGTTAAGATTTTTCATTTTAAATCTCTTTCATCTAAATCGGCATTTTAGTAGATATTTTGTGATTTTCCTTGAATTTACGTAAAATACATTTTATATTTAATATAATAGCAAAAAAATGTAATCTACCACAAATGAAAGGACAAACTCTTTATTTACTTTTTCGAGTATGCATGTATATCAAGTATACGAAATAATAAATAATTCAGCAAACTTCAAATTTAGTCTAAGTGTATGCAATATGTGTAACACCCCTCAGCAAACTTCCTGTAAGAGGAATCATTTGCTCTCCCAGACTGATCCAACAAGCAAATATTAGTTCCCAGGGGAATCAGGATACGTGCCAGTTAAGTTGACTTTGAAAATCGAGAGCACTTAATATTCAACACTCAGGAAGCTGTGAAATCATCTTAAAGATTTCTGCCCGTTTCGGGATAACAAGTTTACTTCTACAGTGACTTCCTTTCCATGAAAAAATCCTAGAAGCTCATAGTTTCAGTTAAAAATGTATGTTTTGAGAAAATATTTAAATTTAAAACTAGTTGTTCAAAGGAAAAGAAATTAAATGCTTGAGGATTTTAATTTATTGCTTTCTATCAATTTTTTAAATTTACTTTTATGGAGATATTTAACCCTTTGCAACCGGATAGGGCCTGTCAAGTGCCCTTCAAGACAGTGTATCATTTTGACGCTTTGTTTATTTATTTTTTAACTATGATTGATAAAAATACCTAAAGAATGATAAAAAGATGTAAATTAATTTTTTAGGAGAAATTCAACTTGAAGCAATTTTTTATATTTATTTTTCGTAACATTAAACCAGCCCTTGTAATAGGTGAATAATTTTACTTTTACTAGGTCAAAGGGTTAATAAAGCAATGATTTTTTTCATATGCTAAGAATTTTTGTCAAATCATATTTTTTGCTTTTAATATTGATTTTAATTATAACTTTTTTTAACAAATTTAATGAATGCTCAATTTTGAACTTGCATATAAAACTTCACATAAATTAAAGTTTAGATTAATACCGATTACAAGCAATTTTTTGGTAGGTTTGCATTTATTATTATTATTATTATTCTAATTTAATTAAAATCCCATCGTGTTTATTTACCATTTATAATAATTTTTCTACAGATCTCAAAAGAAAATCTTCCTTGAATGATTTTCACAAGCGCTTGGGATGATTTACGGTAACAGATATCAGTGTTTAACAGATATCCATTTACGCTCATACTTTATTATCATTATTATTATTATGTTAATTAATTTAAGCACCTAAGGAAGAATTTAAGCTTATTTACAATTTTATTCTTACATGTATTGTTTGTTAATACAATAAAGTCTAACAAGGACCATCGTAGTACTTCATTAGTTAAAATGCTTTGAAAAGAAATTTATTTTTTCTCTCGAACTGGTAAATATCTGCTAAGTTATTTAATTTATTTAATGAAATAATCATACATAATTATATGAAAAGCTAAAATAAGTCATTCTAAGAATTAGATTTTATAAAATCTAATTAGTGTCGAATTTTTCTAGGGATAAATTTGTTTGTCAGTATTATTAGTTAATGTCATTTTAATATTAGTATAATGTTATCTTAATTGGATTACTTTTGTTTTTCATCTTCAAAATAAGAATTACAACTATTTAATGATTTTTATGGCTTGAATTAAAGGAATTAGGAAAAATAAGTCATAAAACTAACTAATTAAATTTCAATAAAACTCTATTGCTTATATGTAAAGAACGAAAAAGCAATAAAAACCTGTAAGAATTTTAATGAAATAATAATTTTAATGCATATTTTAAAACCAAAAGGGAAAGTGGAAATAGGGAATTCCAATAGTGTGCTACTAGTATAATACCTTTAAAATATATTAATATGGAAATTTTCTGGGATTTTACTTTTAGCCATCATAAAAATCTTCATAAAAAATGCTGAAGAGCAAAAAAAAAGAGATATCTATAATTTTATTTCATTTTATTATTTAACTCAGAACCATTCATATATCTAAAGCACAAAAATCTATTAAAATCTTATTTTAAACAATTTTTTACAAACATATTTATTTAGAAAAAAATGACAAAAAGAATCCCACGACATCAAAACAATGTTCTTAAAATAGATATTAAGAATAAATATCTTTTAAAATTTATATATTAATTTATTTTTGTAGCTATTTTTCTACAGCTTTATCACAAATTTGTTGAAAAAGAAGTCATCTCGGAAAAAATCATTTCATCCGCATTTTCATTTTCTGTTTGAAAACCCTTATATCGAGAAAGTGTCATTGGAATTTTATTTTCAACATTAGCTTATAATACAAAATCTATTGATGGGTTTTCAATATAAATTTCAATATTAAGATGAATCTCTTTATCTATAAATTCGCTACACAAAGTATTTTATTACTTTCTAAAAATAGCTTAGTCACGGAGTACCATATTGGTTATTTAATTTTCAGATTTATTCCTAAAAGCAAAAGCATGTTCCGTCCCTTTAAAGAAAAGAAGGGGGGATAATGTGATTTTTTTTTCTTTCAAAAATGTCATTTTTCATATCTTTGCTCCCGTCAAAACTTTAATCCCGAAAGAGTGATTTTATTCACAAAATATTGTCAAAATCAATGTTGAGAGTACTTACATTCATCCGTGAGTTTATCTGCAACAAAAGGCGTGACATTCATAGTTTATTGTTATCTGCAAATTTTCCCCCCATTTTTTGGAACAAAAACAGGATTTTTGACATTGTCATAAGCTATTTATCACTAACAATTTTCAGTGAATTATAGTTAACGAAATTTTCATTGAACATAATTTTGCTTCATGCCAAAATATATTTTGGAAATGCATTTGTATATTCCTGCAACATGTGTAGATTTGGAAACAAACACACGCGTGATTGATGATAGACTTACTTAAAGATGAGTGAAAGGAGTTTTATCTCCACATTTTAAACACTATCAGTTAGAAATAAACCATAATTAAAATACAATACCACTTTTTAAGTTGTTTTAAAGGCTTATAAAATGTTATTATTTATTCTGAAGTTTATATGTTTTGAAAACACGTTTGTAAATACCGGTAACATTTGTAGATTTGGAAACAAACACAAGCGTGATTGATGATAGACTTACTTAAGGATGATTGGAATGAATTCAATGTAAGCTTTTAAACAACTGTCTGTTTGAAATAAACAATGATTAAAATACAAGAACATAGTTTATTTTATTGTCCAGACTAATAAAATGGTATTATTTACACTGAAGTTCTATATTATGATGAGCAATTTTACTTTTCTTTAAAAAGGGTAATGAGTTAAAAATCACTTTCATGTCAAACATTAAACTATTAGTTGATCGCTGAACATTTCATGAGCTTGGCTCAAACTGAAATATCTTAATATAACATTTTTATTGTGCATTTTATTACAGAAAGGTGATAACAGATAAAGTATATAATGCATATATCGTTAGTGATAATATCATTAGCTTAATTATTGACATAAATGCTCAAAGGAATCCTAAAACAAAGAAAACAATAAGTCTGACATTCAGAAACAAATATATTTTACATTTGAACACAAGTAAAAATATGTAAATGCATATCAAAATTCAGGATTCCTTGCTATTAAATTAAATAAAAGAAATGGATATTTCAGATAAAGGCTGTTGCATAGGTTTAACAAAGTTCTGTGAATAATAATATATGAAGCGTAAGAAGTTCGAATAGCAATTCTTTTGAGTATTTACTTTAAGTATTACAAACATTTATTATTCATACTGCGTCCTATTTGGAATTTAATCTCTCATGCTGCGCACGATTTGTAATTGTATTTTTTAAGCAACGCAGGAGTTTTGCCATAAAGAATTTGAATTCCATTTGATTGTGCTGCCCTCTTACCATCTTGCTTCAATTTCTTTTATTTCGTTTATGGGCAAAATGCCATTTCTGTTGTTCCACTTTTAAGCTTTAGATCTTACAATCTTGAAAGATATCTGTATGTCTCGGCTACACTTACTTTTACTTACACTTAGGTTTACTGAATTTAAATTCATTTTAAAGGTAAAATGATTTCAGCATTTTTGGGTATAAAATTAAAACAAGGATATGTAATTAATATAAAAACAAGCTAATTATTTGTGATCTTTATAAAATACCACAAAAATGCCACTTATCCCTCTCTTCAATGTTGAACAAAAATTATAATAAAAATTTAATTTATATTTTAAAATAATAACCTGATTTAAGCTTTATATAATATCCTTATAAATATCATTTTTAAGCATCCATGTTGAAATGAAAATTGGAAGGACAATATTTGATGAATCTAAAAGCATATTGATAAGTTCTAGATTTTATAAAATATTAGAAATGTCCCACATTTCAATCTTCAGAATGGGATTAAATTTAGAATAATAATATTTAAGTTATATCATAGCATATTAAAGGATTTCAGCCTGAATAGAATACCGCTAGAAATGTCATTTTTGAAGGCTATTAAAATAAGAATAATATTCTGTAATCTGTAAAAGAAATAATGAATAATTTTAAACTTTATAGAATATAAATTGAAATATCATTTGCTTACGTCTTCCTTCTGGAATTAAAATAAAAGCATTTAAATTATATAAAAGAAATAACTGTCTGATTCCGGGCTTTATAGAATATCACTACATAAATCGTTTGCTCCCGCCAAATTACAAGGTTCCTTAATATGAAATAAAAAAGAATATTTAAGTAAGAGCTTGCTAATAAGATTTATGCTTTAGAAAATATCAAGAGAAATTTCATAATTTGGCTTTATCATTGAAATAAAAAAAATAAAATAAGATTATTTAATTTTTATTAAAGCATATTAAATAATTTTATGCTTTAAAAGAAAGAATATTAAATATATATATATATATC
>JAOUZG010012691.1:4646841-4667689 GCA_026289955.1 Argiope argentata
AATTTACAGGATGCATATTTAAAATTAAATGCATATTTTATATAATTTACAGGACGCATATTTAAAATTAAATGCATATTTTATATAATTTACAGGATGCATTTACAAAATGTAATTCATATTTTATATAAGAATTTACAGGATGCATATTTAAAATTGAATGCATATTTTATATACAAATTACAGAATGCATATATATATATAATTGAATGCAAAACTTATGTATGAATTTACAGAAGGCATTTATAAATTTTTTAATGGGGATACACGTCTTTATTTTATGGGATTCGTTTAAATTTGTTTCAAATATTATATGTAGGTAATATCTATGTCTGAAGCTAATGTAAAATTAAGATTCTCTTGTAATGAAGGCTCGACTTTTTTTAATTTTTGCTCCAGAAATTTTAGTTTAATGTTTACGAACGATATCATTTAATTTTCCCAGTCTAACTCCAAATTTCAAAAAATTATATGTAAGGATATAGCTTACAACTTTTATTTTAACATAAAATGTATTCATGATAGTTTTGCCGTATTAATATACATATATGCCTTTTCAAAAGTTAACATGTGATTTGAATATTTCAGTTTAGAAAAAAATCTTTATTTTTAAATTTCTAAGCCACTAAAGGCACAGATTTATAATATTTGGGAATAAATTTATCAAAGGAATCGCAATAAAATCAACAATTGCAAAATTCCTTAAATAAAAAAAATATTTTTCGCCTTTAAGTTGAATCTTTAAACTTGAATCCCGACAAGTATTTCGAAGAAAACAATAAAAACAAGGAAAAAATTAAAAATTATTTTTTTTCCTTTTAATTTAAAATATTTAAACATTGTATTTTTCTTAAACAATTTCATTGAAGTTTGTAGATAAATAATTATCAACAAACAGACTTGTCAAAAATTTTGCAAATATACTTCATTTCCTTTTATTTATTAATAACAAATATATCTTTATCTTATATATTTCTCGTGGAAAATTTTTGAGATCAAAATGAGATAATGAGTGAAGAAACGAGGGAATTCCTGAGTTTTAGGTTGAATACATGCATCTTGAATATTTTAACTGCATCAGAAATTTTGACCAGACCTTAGAACGTGACATTATATGTCCCTGCACTGTTAATTCCTTAACTATAGGATGGGTATCCTAACACGTGATGCATTTCATGCTCGGTTAATTAAATATTAGCATATTCGACGCTATATTAATCCTTTAATTTCCCAAGCAGGGTTATATAATGAGTAAAATGTTAAGCGAGGGTTTGTGCTTAGACAACCAACAGTTTCATTAAGTCAAGGTTAATTACTCAAATTAAAGGATGCATGTTTTTTAAAGAAATAATGCAGTTTTTTAAAACTTAAAGTGGTGAAGCAAGAAAGTGATAAAACTTAAAGTGGTGTTTTACTTTCTAGTTAATAACCCCTTAATTTTTAGATTTAATAACTTTAAATCTGCAGTAATTCACATTAATATTTTTCTAATTACTATTCCCATCACTTTTACTTGTAAATTAACAAACTGATATTTATTTTAGAGATTCAAATCATTATTTAATAAAAGGCTGAATATTCGATTTAATTAAGTTTTGAAGGATGATTTTTCTTTTTAGCTTTATTATACTTTTGAAATGTTAGTGTTAAAGTTTTAGACTATCCCTTTACTTTAATGTTAATGTTTAATTAAGAAGAGAATCCATTTACTAATCTCAGTACTTTTTATTTTAACTGATTTCTTAACATATTTTGAAAATATTTTAAAGTTTTAAAATTGAAACAATACCCTACAAATATCACTATGGTAATATGCAAAGTTTTTTTTATTCTTTTAACGATATTCATGGAATATTACTTTCTCAAAAAGAGGACATTTGGAAGATTATGTAATAAAGCATTCTTCCTTTCTTCAATTTTTACAAATATATCTTTTTCTTTAATTCTACGAATGCCTTTGTTCATAAGATTTATTTCATAATTTTCCAGATTCAATAAATACTTTATTTAGACAGCTTTTTTGATTCGTTCGACAAGATTAATACACAATTTTTTTCTAGTTCCTATTTGATAAAAACCTAAAATAAAATGTATAACAAATCATGAAATAAAATGTATAAAAAATCATAATATACAATTTAAGCATTTTATATTTCACTTGTGAAACGTGATTTGTCGTTACTTGTGTAATTGTTTTAAACCAAAGGAAAATCATGATTTGTGTTTAGGCTTATAATCTCACCAACAAAACCGAATAAAAGATGGACACATTAATGGGTCGAATATTAGTCACATAAAAGGACAATGACGGATATAAGAAGGATAAAACGCAACATAAAAACTCAAATAAATTTATGAAGAAACACAATTATAGGGATTAAAGATCAATGGAAAGCAATTTTACTCACTGACTATAATGACAGCAAGTCAATTTTTGACAATAAAATAATCTAAAAAAATTCTCACTAGGCAATAAAAAGATATTTTCTGTCATAATATACGACTATATAGATCTTTATTAAAGAAAATGAACTTTCTTATGAGCTGATTTATAGGTTGAGCTGATTTATTTTCATTGATTTTTTTTATATTTATAAATATAAATCTCCAAGACTATCAAATATTTCTTAGAAAAACAGTCCAAGTATTCTATAGTTGAAAGATTGACTTGAAATTTGATTGGCAGTGAAATTCATAAACCAATAAGATCAAATAATTATAAGATTGGCTTTTACTTATTGGCTTTTTAAAGCTTTTATAGTTTAGTTTTACTAAACTTAGTTCGTATAATTACTCTCCAAAAATTGTATTGTCATATTTATTTTTAATATTTTATTTAGGAAAATGGAATTTTAAGGAAAATAATAATGAAAATTTAATACATTTATTTGAGTAGATTTTACTAAACCCTTTTCATTGAGGTAGTTTCTTCTCCCTCTCGAGCTATGATTTGTTGTCACTTATCAAATTTTGATCGAGTTTCAATACTAATAAAAATTGATTATTCATATTATATTTGCAATTTCTTCATTGTATGATACTTCTTTTCGAATATCGGACAATGAAATTGTGATATCTTACAGTATCTTGCTCTAGTAGGAGCAAATCTGTTTCTAAGATTCACATCACTTTTGACCTTTTTAAAATAGCCATTATTTAGGAAAGACATAAGAAATCTTAATATATCTTTGAAAATAATATATAATAATAATATCTTAATATATATTTTTTTTAAATTTTAGTACGTATCTACTGGTGCAACGGCGTATAAAATTTTTTGTCTTTAATCTAATCTGCATTTTGTGCGCCATTTAACATTTTAGGTGAATTTACTAATGGTGAATTAAAATTGTAAACCTTTTGTATAAATTAATATCGCATGATTTATTCCTTTTAATTTAATGAAATATTTATTACTTTTTATATATTTATATTAAGAATGCGCAAAATAAATTTATCTTCCAAATATATGTTGCAAATTCTCCATTCTATAATTTAAATGTAGTATTTGTCCAAAAGTTCTTCGAAAATTCAAATCGGACAATGATTTTCTTTATTATTAATTTCAAAATAGTATATACTTATTTGTTTGTAATTTTATAGTCTATCGATTAAAATTCATCGGACTCCCAAAATATGTTGAAATGAAAAGAAACCAAACATTGTTCATCCGATATGAAGGAAATTTATTCCAGTTCTGTATTATTGTATCAAACTAATGACCCATTTGAGGGATATGATTGATTGTTGTTATCGCATTTTTCATGAAATATATTTTTTTTAAAAAAATTTGTGTAAGTTTAGGGAATTTTCGATTCTTAGTTGCAGGTTCCAAAAATAGATTTTTCATTTAATAATGAATTCTAAATCAAATAGACTGTCTATTCTTGAATCAAATAGACAAATAATAGATAACTCATCTAATTCAGCTTGACTTTAATCATGATAAATCGGTACTTTTGAATATTATATCAGTTATGATTTTGCACTAACATCAATCACCACAGATTTTGCTTGAATTTATCAATCATATACAAGACATAATGGATAAAAAATAATGTTTTCCCTACTTTCATGAGTTTCAAGTGTATTGCAATGATTCTGGGTTCGATAGAAAAGCATTCTAGATATTGAATATAAAATTGAGTATTTGTAAAATTTTAGCACAGTCGGATGACACAAGTATCCTTCCTATCAATTCTTTAAATTTTCCTGCTAAAAACTCTTTTGATAAAATGTACAATTATTCAGATCTCTTTGAATGTAAATAACTTAAAGAAGAATGGGCACAATTTTTAGAGAATGTTTAATGTAATTTAAATTATACGTGCCATTTTTTACGAAAATAACCTTTGTTTACTTCTGGAAACCTCTACGTCATTTACATGTTTAGTACATTTATCATGTTCTGACAGAGCATACTAATTTTTGATTCCTTTGTAAAATGATACATATTAAAATGCATTAACTTGCTTTCCAAATTTTTCAACAATATATATCATAGTAAATAGCGATAAAGTATTTTCACGAATGAGTTATATTTAAATTAAGCTGTATAAAGAAAATCTTAATACGTTAAACTTTCATGTAACTAACAATAAATTCCAATACACATTTTAATTTAATTCTTAATTAGAAAGATTACCTGAAATGAAAATGTCTGAGATTGCATGATTACCCTAAGATTACCTGAAAGAAAAAATTCAGCATTAAAATAAAAATTAATATGATTTTATGCTTAACATATTACAAGACTGCAGTAAAATAAAATCAGTAGAATTTTTTGTCGAATATTTTGACTCGTTTATTGGTACATGGAAGTCTATTCAAGACTAATGGAATGAATCAAAGACGAGGATTTTAACGTACAATAGTAAAAGCTTTTATAAACTTCATCTGAATAGCTTCTCTAAATTGTAAAAGTCTTTATCATAATGAGTGTTTTTAAATCTAAGAAACTAAATTTAAGTTCATATTAATCCCATTATTGGTAGCATATAAATAATAGTTAAAAACCGTAAAATACAAGTTTTGTAGAAATAAACATTTCTTTATTTATGATAATTATTACCTGAATATTTCCTGAAATTAGAAATAATGCTTTTAAAATAAAATTATTTGTCAATTAGTTTATGATTTATACCGTAGCTAATGAAATTTTAAAAAAAGGATAATTTTCTCAAATATAAAAAATAATATAAATCACATCTAATATATGAAATTGATAATTTTCTCACATATGAAAATGATTTAAGTAAAGGATTCTTATACTTAGAACAATAAAATTTTATATTTAACAAACGATTCACAAAGGTTTTGACTGTTAAGTAAAGCTAATCATGTTTATTTGATAACTAAATTATTATCTTATTTATGTGTCAGTTAAAATTACCCTATAATGCACATCAATCAATGATATATTTCTTTGATTAATATTTCAAATATAAAAAAATATGAAAAAAATCAGTAAATAATTTATATACTTACTAAATGTTGATAACAAAGTAATGAAATTTAAACTACAATAAATGTTTTAATATGAATTGAATATTAGAATGTAATACTTAATTTAATATACTTTATTTAAGTCATTAGGAAGCAAATGAGTTTATTACATCGGAAATATTTTTATATAATGCAGTCAACTCATTTACATTTGTTAATTAATATCTATGTTTCAATTTCAAAGAAAAGATGCAATTTATATTAATATTCGTGATGTTCGTGGTTCTGAAGGTATTTAACTTCTAACCGCTTGAAAATGGATTCGAAATGTATATACACTTTGAATATGAATTAAATGAATATCATCCCTTTTAATACGAATACATTAAATCTTGATTGTAGTTAAGCAACTCCAACTAAAAATGATAATTTTAAGTTATATAGTTGATTTTAGAAAAATCAGAACTACATTTTAATAATTTTTATTATTAGCATTATATACAAGTTTCGATTGTCTCAATATCATCAAAGCATTCTTTATCATTCTGGTGATTTAAAATTTTCTATAATCTATTGGAAAACATTTTATTATTAGCCTTTAATTTAAGGTTTGAATGTATAAAATCATCAAAGTATTCTTTATTATTTTTGAGATTTAAAGACCTCTATATTTTAAAGAAAAATATTTGTCGTTGCTGTTAATTTGAAAAGAGAGTTGAGATTTTTTAACTGTTTATATTTATATTATATTTTTTAAAAAAACTTTGTTAGAATAGATTAACTACAAAAAATATCTTTCTCTCAAAATATTTATCAATAATATGAAAAAATTCTTAAATAAAAGGAAATTCATTTTAAAAAAAATTGTGTTCATAGAATTGGAGTTTTTTTTTTTTTTTTTTTTTCAAAATCGAGATAGAAAGTTTCATTTCCTGTTTTGATAGCCGAGAACTGTATTTTTAGGATTTAAAAAAGTTTTTAAAAAGTTTCCACCATTCAATTTAAATACAATAGCGTTAAATCTTCCTCTTTTTCGAACTGCGAACTTCAGATAACATTTAACTATCTTCTTAACTTACTTTTTACAAAATCTAAATATCTGTATCTTTTCTAAAACCCAGACGATTAAATATGTAGCAAAATGTTGCTTAAACTTCTAACTTAACACCTATGATTTTCTTCTGGAATAGTGTAAGCCTTGGATATTATCCTCAAAAATTTGTTTCGTCTCTGGAAATATTATTTTTGAAAAAGTTCACACGAATAAATTTGAGTTAAATGCAGTTTTTGCTCAGATAAGAATAAAATAGATACCCCGAATAAAAGTTAATGTGTAGCATATTTTTGTTCATATATTCATGGATTTTACAAATAGCAAGAATTATATTATGCGAAGATCATAGAATATTTTTTTTAATTCCAATCTTTTTTATTTATTTAAAGTTTATTTATTTTCCGTTAAAAAAGTATTAAAAATTGGATTTTTAGGCAATTTAAGAAAATATTAAGTTTTGTTAAGGGATTTCTAACAAGCAATTAACACGCGTTTTAAAGTTTGATATATTTCTTTACTTCTTACTTCAGGTTATTGAAAAACGTAATTAAGTAGGCAACAGAGGAAAAAAAATTAATAGATAATAAAACACGTGGATGGAGTTTTAAATTCGCTAACAGTGTAAGAAAATTTGTTTAAAGTGCATTTAATTAAATCCTTCAGATGTGTCTGTACTGAATGATAATGTTAAAATGGATGCATGAAATGATAAGGCAAAATTATTTTAAATATCTCAAACGAAAGGTTATAATTTTGAATGCTTGTTTGTTTCTACGAATTACTAAAAAATCTCATGTTATTTAGGTATAGAATTCTAATAATTGAAATAAAATTACCATTCCTAAACTGCATGGTGGTCACTTTAGGGTGATTGTTATAATATTGAGTAATGGTCAGACAACGAGAGTGATGCTTCATCAATCATTCTACTCACCAGGCTTTTGCATTATTCTTTTAAGTGATCTTTGAGTTTCCTAATATTTACATTATATTAATTGAAAAAAAACTTTGGCCCTAACCGGTTTAACGAGTTTCAAATTGCGTAGTAAAAATTTGCTTATTCTATTTTCTGTTTTACTATCTTATTAAAGAAAACTTTTCATAGAAAAAATTGCTTCCTTCTTATTCCTACAATAAATCATAATATTTATTTTATATTCGATGTAATTAAGTGCTATTGCTAAAATAAATACATTAAATGACAAATGCTAATCGAGATACATTAAATGACAATGCTATTCGAGATACATTAAATGATAATACTAAAAGAGATATATTAAATGATAATACTAAAAGAGATATATTAAATGATAATGCTATTCGAGATACATTAAATGATAATGCTATTCGAGATACATTAAATGATAATACTAAAAAAGATATATTAAATGATAATGCTATTCGAGATACATTAAATGATAATACTAAAAGAGATATATTAAATGATAATGCAAATTATTTCATAAATCTCAAACGAATGTTTTTGCTTTTTGTTTGCTTCCTTGTTTCTATGAAATACTAAACTTTTTTTTTACTACAGAACTTATATGCACTTACATTTCTTTTTTTCGTAAAGGTTTACTATTTCTTTTGTCTAAAAGAAAATATTTAGTTATCTTAATGTAAAATAAATAAATCTTTTTTATTGCTATTTTTCTGGAAAAGAAACGCACTCTCTACAAACCGTTCGAAAATATTTCAGACATAATGAGGCGTGCAATTTATAGGGAAACTAAAGCTTCTTTTATGAAAAAAACGTATAGTGAAACGAGTGTATAAATCAATTAAGTGGGCAAAAGAACATTTATTGAAAACTATAACAAATTTTATGCTTAAGAAAGGTAAGGATGAAATTTTGAAACAAGTTATTTCTTCTTTCCCGGGGCGTTTTCAATTTGTTTTTTATCTATCAAAGCAGGAATACAACGTCAACCAAAGGAAGCAGAAGTAATTGGAAAATATTTTCTGAAATTGAATAATGCTACGCAGAAACTCATCAGAATTCGTTTCAGTTGAGCAGAATTGAACTTCCATCAGAGCAAAAAAAAAAAAAAAAACTCGTTGAAAATCACGTGAGAGAATCGGTAAAAATTCTGTTTCGGGCAATCTTTTTTCATCTTAAAAACTGTTTATTATTTCTTGATTAATATGCATTTACTTTTCACACATGCCTTTACTATTAGAAGGAAAAATAAATCTTGTAAAGGAAATATAAATCTTTATAGATTTAAGGACAAAAAGATAAAACTGTAATCAGAAAATTTATTAATTAATCGTGGAAATATTTTATTAATTATCCATTGAAAAAATAATACACCATTTAACAGATGCTTCATAAATTAAGTTTTAAATACATTGCTCCTCTCTCTTTCTCAGACTTTTTAATTCAAAAACAAAAATTACTAGCAGGTTAGTTGCTATTTTTTATAGGCAATAATAGCTATAGAAATTAATTAAACAATCCTTAATTAGACAGAGTTTTATGATAGAGATAAAAAAGAAATTCATCAAAATATTTAAAATGCACTTTCATGCTTACAATTAAATTTTAATACTTTCGCGATTCTTTTATCATTTTTGTTAAATATTCTAAATCTAAATTTATTTTAATTTGTTGCTAATCTTTAGGGAATTCGGATAAGAGATCGCATTTTTAATAGACAATTACTAACTAATATTCAAGATCCTTTTGAATCTTTTTGGGTATTTCATCTTAAATTTCTAGTTTATCTCAACTAGAAATTTAATCTTCATCTTGAATAAATGAAAAGAAACGTTCGTTTGCCGCTTACATCTTTATTTTATTTTTGATGCTTATCAGACATTTTTTTTCATAAAGATTTTCAGATTCGAGATAAATAAAGATCACATAATCAATATTTTAGATTTTCTGATTTGTAGCTTAATCAATTTTTTATTCAATGATTTTATTATTCGAATATTTGTCTTAAAGATTGATTTCTTGTTTTCTCGTTTTTTGTGTATATTAAATATTCAACGCGGAATTCATGGTATTAATAATATGATACACTTATATTTCAGTTAATAATAAAAAAATTATGAATAATACACTGAATAAATTTATATATTCTCTGATTTATAGACATATTTTGAGAAAACATATTTAAAGTTGAATTATGAATAAAATATTCAACTTTTTTGTGAATATTAACTAAAAAATGTTGTGAAGAATAAGATTTAAGATATACTAATAATTTCTTTTTAAATATGTTTAGCTACATTTCTTTTTGATTAATTTGATACAAAAGAAAATATTATCGAGCTGTCTAGATCAAAATTGTAATAATAAAGGGGTCAAGAAGATCAATTAAAATATGGTTCAATTATTTTGTATAAGTCATTATGGTTGTTTTTGATAAGATATTTGAAATATAACAAAAATTATATTAAAAAAACAAGCTGGACGGGAAGAACTTTTAGTTTCGTATTTTGTGATATTTGTGAATACCAATATGTTAAAAAGTTATGGATAAATGTAATTCATAATAGATTAAATTGCATCCTTTTATCGGCTTGTTACTGTCAGATTGAAAATAGATATGCTTTAATTTATTCAAAGATTTAAAATCAAGCTACTTCAATTAATAAGATCTGATATTATTATACTTGTAATCAAACCTACAGTTAATATTTTGGTACATAAAAGTTTAATAAAAGAAGTTGAAAATCGATTTAAATTACGTAAGTTTTTGGGTTTTATTCAAATGAAAGTATAGTTTTGGTTGTCTTTTGTGGATTCATACTTATTTTCTATATGGTCTAGTCACATTAATGTGACCATCTGTCAAAATCCAGAATAACCACCTTTCGGAGTGGACAGCTAGGAGACGAACAAAAACAGAATCAATTAGGTTAATGAATTACTTCAATGCCCCGGCCAGCTGCACAGGGTTACGCGAGTGAGAATCCATGGTGAAAAGAACTCGACCGAGGTGGTCCCTCAGATTGTTGATTTGGTTCAAGGCCGGGAAATTTGCTAGCCAAGGAAGTGCGGTAAACTCATTCAGATGCTCTTTGAACAACGTACATACACTGCGAGCTTTATGGCACGCCGCCTTGTCCTGCAGTTAGATGCCATTATCCTGAGAAAAAAAAGAATTAGCATGGTCCACAAGGACACATATATACTTGTATTATTCCATCATGCCTTCCACAATGATGACTGCAGCCAAAGAATAACATGGAAGCATTCACTAGACCATACTTCTCCCTATTCCAGCTTGAACTCTTCCGGCAATTGTTTCAGGGTGTCTGATTTCACACGTTTCACGCAGTATGCGCCAACGCCCAAATGCGCGATTAAGCAATTCCGAATTCAAATGAAATCGGGAATTATTGAAAAAAGCCACCTGTCTTCACTCAACGGAAGTCCAATTGCGTTACTGGTGTGCAAATTCCAGGCTTCATCTACAGTCAGCATAGGTGCATTAATCAGGCGTTTGCTGCGAAGGTTCATACGCAGAAACTTTCTCTGAACCGTAAGTGTGGAGACACTGTTAGTAGTCCCTTGGTTAATGTGGGCAGTCAGTTGCTCAACAGTTGCACCTCTATTAGCCCTAATACATCACTTTCTGTCGTTTACTTCTACAATCTATGGTCAGTGGACCATCAAATTTGTCACCTCGCTGATTTTGGAAAGTGCTATTTTGCCATGCAAGATATACTTGTGGCAAGTGATGGTCAAGGTACGAACCCGCAAGGCTAATGTTTGTAACTTAGTAATATAACCACAATACAAAAGTATACTTATGTATTGTAGTTATCTGGCTTATGAAGCTAGTGCCACTTTTATATTGTGGTTATGTTTCTAGGCTACAAATACTAGCATCGCGGGTTTGTACCTAGGCCTCCAACTGCTAAATATGTGACCTTGACTACACAACCTCGTGCAACTGTCATGATCATCTCTATCAGCATCAAACGCCGTCAGAATCAATTGACGCAAACACCAAAACCGTCAGACTCACTTGAAGCAGCATCCGAACAAAGCTCTAGCCTCACTTGACGTAAAAACTCACACATTCGCTTGCCAATTTATTCACATACTCGTCATACCGCCTGGTGTTATAAAATTGCCCGTCTCTCCGCCGACTCACTGGTGGGAGAGTATTGTGGCGCTAGTTTTATAAATCCCATGACATCTATAATATGCAAGTTTACTTTTGTCGTGATGTTATTTGGATATAAACAGTAGCTTCGCAGGTTCGTAACTCTACCTTCACTTGCCACATACTTATATCAAGGTGATCCGAAAATTGTTTACAAAATTAGACGTTTCGGAAATGCTTCCATCTTTGATCCGAAAGCCAATGATCATGCACTTTTGAATGTCGAATAAATCCCTACATGTCTGCTTCACCGTAAAAATTGAAATGTTTTCCCAATACCTAAAACACATTATATATTTCCACCAAATTTGCCGATAAAATATGCCTGCTGCGATTAGTTATTTAACATTGACGTTAAAATTTGGTGGTAGTCACATGAATATGACTGGACTGTGTAAGTTATTCAGTCTATTGCTGCAACAGGTTCAATAACAATGTATAATTTTTGGATATTACTATGCTATATCATCAGGAAAAAAATATTATTCGTTGAGAATATCTATTATATTACTGCCCGTAGAAGTTGCTGATTTGTACAGTTTCGATTACTATAGTAACATATTAATACGAAGCTTATGCAATAAATATGGCAAATATTTTATTTTACCTTCAATATCTCTTGTAGAAAACTTGGTTGCATATATAATTGATAGGTGAGCATAACTAAATAGCTTATATAATAAAATTTCTTTTCATACACTGTTTACACTTTCTTAGAAATTATAAGCAACTTGAAAATTTCTGAATTTCTCAAGCATTTTAAAATTTTTTCCTTAGCAACACAATTAAATTTTAACGAAATTAACAAGATAATTACGGATTTGCTCAAATTATAATATAAAAAGCATTTTATATAATTTTATTTGGGGGAATATCTATTTTAAATTCAAAATCTGCTTGACTATTTTGTTCAATGCTTATTTTTATGGCATTTTCTTAAATTTAGAGTCCTTCATACATTAGAACTTTTCAACAATTTGATCCCTTTGAATTCACAACTTTCAATTTTAATCTAAATCTGGAAATTCTAATCCCAAAGTCTTGATCAAAATATACACATCTTGGGAAGTTCGACTTTTTCGTTTTTAGTTGCGTACTCTTTTTCACCCTTTAGTATTAAAGTTATAAAAAAGATGGGAAAGATTTTCCAGAATTATTGTGTTTATTCGTGTATTTCAGCAAAGTAATGTTTAACTTTCGAGGACAACTAAAATATTGAATTGTGCCATCTTTAAAGTGTAAATTCTACACATGAGTGTCTCCTTCAAAGAAAATTGTAAAACTGTAATACAAATGTATTTCTGACTGAAATGTATTTGACTGAATGTAAATGACTGAACGTTCCTGTGAAAAATTCGTAAAGTTTTTCGTAAAATTTTCGTAAAATTTAAGAAACAAATTGTTTTAAATATTTTATCAGAATTCGAGCCTCTATGTTATGTTTTATAAACCCAAAGGCCTCCATTTATTCAATTAAAATGAATTCATTTTTTTTGCTATGAAAACATCTAAATTAACTCTTTCAGATTGTGACAAAGGGAGCAAGTTTCAATATTGAAACCTTGTGTCTGTGAATATTATTTAGGAAATAAAATAATTTAAGGTAACTGAAGTCACAAAATTTTCCTAATTTGTTGCTGTTGTTTCTTTTGGCATTTTCATTTACAAGCCCGCTGACGAAGTCCGAGATTTTAAGTCGAGAGAGGGTCCAGTACAAGAAAGCAGAGAAAGAACCTATACAATGGAGTTGGTGACTGTTGATGTACTGTATGGTCTAGTGATGTGACTATGTGACTTCAACGCTTCCTAGTGTACGTTAAATAGGCCACTGAAATATAAAATGTCTTTATTTGGATATGATGAAGGTGTTTGTAAGTATTGATATCGGCTAAGATGTCATCCTCGTCTTTTGATCGTGATTTATAA
Organism: Argiope argentata; assembly: GCA_026289955.1. Lineage (NCBI taxonomy): Eukaryota > Metazoa > Arthropoda > Arachnida > Araneae > Araneidae > Argiope > Argiope argentata. Next base: position 4,660,396 of record JAOUZG010012691.1, read on the forward strand.
TTAAAATATTTGTTTTAAATAATTGCCTGCACTTATGCTAAAAGATATAATTTGATGTCATTAAATTAAAATTTTTGGATATGTAGATCACAAGTTCAAGATTGAATTTTAAGGAAGAAAATTGATGAATATGAATTTGTGGAAATCATTTCTTTTTGATAAGCCGCTTCCGCTTTAATCTATTGAGAAAAATTTTGTATTGTGTTAGACATGCTAACTTGTTATTTCAAAACGATACATTCAAATTCGACTGACCCAGTCAAACTGATAATTTAATCAAATATTTTTTTAATTTAATTCATTTTAATAATATATTTTTGTGCAAAACGTGTTTTTTATATCCTGTTTAATAACAGCTCGTTATTCATGTTGTCTATAGTTAAATTTAATTATTATACTATTATCGTATATTTTAATAATTGTAGTTAATTTCTCAATGAACAAGAAAAGATCATTCGGAAACAAACTTTCTAAATACTGTAATTAATTACTGCAAATTGCCTTAATTTCCCCTTAATAATCTAAGGAATTTATGCAATAATTAGGAATAGTTTTAGAATAATTTATTAATTAAAATGGCAGAATATAATTATTAATATTATTAACTAACAGAGTTATACCCAGGACTCCTACATTAAGTCTGCTAACTAATCTTTTCTTTTGTAAAATGTTTGTTTGCCTTGATTATAAAGTAATCATACAAAACAATTTTACTAATTACAGTAAATTAGTCAAACTACAATTATTTGAATCACATTTATTCATTAGTAAATATATCTATAAAATTAATATTAGTTTAAATATAATGGTAGACAATAAATTTCTTTCAAAATATTATTTTTTAATTTCCTTTTTGTTAATTGTAAGAACATTTGGCAAGAGTTCCGTAGGAAGCTTACTGAAAAAACAAAGGCAAAATTATCTTTATTATAATAAAGATTTCATCTAAACGCCCGAATTAAAGAATTCCATTTAGCTTTCTTGTTTATTCCTTTTTCCGTTTAGAAACGTTTTTCTTTCGTTTTCCGTATGCTATCAAAAGATTACTGTTTAATAAATTCGAATAAAGCGTTTACTTTCTCAGCTCACCGCTTAGAGATGATTGATTATTCAGCTTGAATTTTCAGATTTTTCGATAAAGGTGTTTTATCTTTATTTGTTATTCAAATATTCCAAGAAAAAAAATTCTTGAAAGAAGGATAGCTTATTTAATATGAAATGCAATGCATAACATTTATTGAAAGAATCAATAATAAATTGCTAACTGCTCTAGATTCTTGAGAACTATTTACGAAAAGAATTTGGGAAGTTCATTTATTTATTAGAATAAATTAAATTATAAAGACATTTTATACGTTCTATTTCTTGAAAGACTAGTGTTAGCAAATTTACTTATTCAAATTCTGATGCTTTTTTAGAATAATATTATTCTGATTCATCAATTTTTTCTAGAATTGATATTTTTTAGTTTAAAATCAATTCCGTAAACAAGAACCTTTCTCTCAGAATATAATTTTATCTTAGCATGCATTTTGAGTATTGACCTTCAAACTTAGATATATTTAAAATAATTATTTCCGAAACTTTTCGTCCCTGTGGTTTCTTAACTAAGAGCAGTGAAAGTTTAAAAAAATATTCATTGTAAAATAATATGTTTCAACTCGTGAATAGTACAATTTTAACTTGCATGTTTTCGTAGATCTCAGAGGAACAATAATAGAAAATACCTTTCTATTTGGAGCAATAGTAGAAAATAACTTTCTATTTAAAAGAAAATAACTCTCTGTTTGGAGCAATAGTAGAAAATAAGAATAGACAAACTTTATATTTCTATTCTCTTAAACTGCATCAAACCCTGAAGGATAATTAATTTATTTTATTTTCGAATAACTCTAAGGATTTCGATAAACACATTTTTCTCTCATTTGAGAAATATAAAGTCTGATTCGGAAATAACGAAGCAAAATTTTTATAGCGAGATGCACTAAATTTTCTTTCTGGTAGAGCTTTAGACTTCCTTGTTCATAATGAAATCATAGATTATCAGCCACCTGTTGGAGGCGACAAGTGTCTTAAACAGAGACGAGAAAATGATGAAGCAAAATTTTTATAGCGAGATTAGCTAAATAGCAAAATTTGTGACAGAACTTTAGATTTTCTTCTTCATAACGAAATCATAGATTATCAGCAATCTGATGGAGGCGAGATGTGTCTGAGACATAGACGAGAGTCGCCATAGATGCGTCCATTCTTTTTATTTAATTCACTGGTATAAAGCCATATGAATGAGTTTCTTTTTGCATTTGCGAGATGTATTCTATGAAAAACAGCTTGCTTATGTAAACCTGATTTGTTTTAGAGTTTCTTTAATGATCGGTATAAATGCATATATATAGCTATATATCGTATTGTTACTGTTTCAAGACAGAATCAACTTGTTAATCAAATAACTCTCTCTAGAATTTAATTACAAATTCTGTATTTTTCATATTAATGTACATTTTAGTGGTGGAAACGTTTCATCAATTGAAATACAATTTTTAAATATGCCAGCCTATCCCCAAGACAGTTTATGTAATTTTTAAGTTCTTTATTCCTCTGTTTGTTCGATTTAATATATAAGGGAGTCTAAACAAATCTTCCAAAAAATGTTAGACCCTTCAGATAGCAAGGAATTTAGTGGCGAGGTGTCAACGGGGCTTTTATTATTTACGGGCTTAGTTTCAAATCTAAGATTAAAATAATGCAAACGAAGAATGAAGATATTTCATAAAAAATAAAAGAATTTATTTAAAGTTAAAGGGAAATTTTACAAGGGGGAGTATTAACTAGGAAATGGTTGAAAACATGGAGATATGAAAGAAACAGAATGTTAGATAATTCCCTCTAAGAGGACGTTAGAAATCTAAAAAAAAGTGCATTATGTGACTGAAACAACCTATCGCGTAGTTAGCGAGCGAGAAACTTATTAAAAAACTGCGATTAGTAGGTCTCTGCCTGAATATTAGTTGTATTGGTGTATCGAAAGCTTGACAGATGGCGTTGATCTGGGATACTGTATTAATTAAAATTATCGTCCTCTGTGAAATGATGTAACCGTTTTCTCGCTTTGAATCATGTCCTACAATGGGACAACAGGAGAAAATGATGGAAAAACAAAATACTTCGGTGGGATATCCTACATATATGCATTTTATAGATATGTATTTCTATGCTTCGAAAGCTTTTATGTTGCCATTTAAAATATTATATGAAAGTCATAAAGCTTCGTTTTTAAAAAAGATGTATATAATTGTAGAAAAATACAAATTGATTATTTGTCACGCACTTTCCCTCTCATTATGTACTTAATTTTCTTTATTTAGATTCATTTTTTGATTTTTAAAGCCTATAGTTTTGAAATTTATATTGTTTTCAAGTAATATGGAGTGAAATATAATCTTAATAAACTGGGATGTTTACTTTATCTGATAAAAATAATATTTTGAAATTCGACCTGAATCGGCTCTTTTATACTCTAAAATATATCAAAGGAAAGTATCTAAACATATCTGTTTTCAAAGGAAAAGCCGATATATTTACGAGATCTCGGAAGCACTAATAAACATTCCTAGAAAATATCTTACCTATAGCAACTAACTTAGCAATCTTTCTCATATTTCAATGCGCTTGCAATCTTCGTGAAGTAAATTCAGTAATTGCAAAGTATGGAAAGGATATTTCAAAGAAAAACGAAGAATCCATTTCGTAAATATTTTCATTTGAGTAAACTTAAAGTTTTTCTTGGATGCTGCATTATATAAAATATGCTTTACTAGTACTATAGTGGCTTAGAGTATGCAATATTATATATTTATGTAGGATATTTAAGGTTATTTGTATGTCAACATATCGGATGATATACACACATTTCTAACTTGTTTTCCTGCGTATAGATACTTTATGGTGCTTTATATATTTACTTCCAGGGCATAAAATACATTTTTTAACAAACATGAAATATAGTTAAGTATCAAATCAGTGACAAAATTTCTTTCGTATTTATTGAAAAGTTTATTAAGATAGAAATGAATAACTATATTTCAGCAATTTATGTTCATTACACATATTTAAAAGCTCCTTATCTTTAGTATAAATTTCGGCATAAAAACATTTATTACATTCAAATATATAGCGAGATATATATTTTCTAAAAATTAAAGCAAAATAGAATTGAATAACAACATTTTAACTATTTATGTTCAATGCACATATTTAAAAGCATATGTTTCTCTATTCTTTTCTTTAGTATAAATTTCGGCAAAGAAGAAATTACTTTCACTATTCATTTATCACAGCTAAACATATTGTAAAATATATATTTTCTAAAAATTCAGTTTTAATATTTGAAAAATAATATAAAATAACATTTAATATATAAATGGAGAGATTTATATATATATATATATATATATATATATATATATATATATATAAAAGTATATATATATATATATATATATATATATATATACTTTTTGTTCGTAAAATATAGAGATTTAGAAATAGAAATTGTTTAATATGAACGATCATAAATTAATTTAATAAAAATTCTATGAAATAATAAATTCGTCTTTATTTGATACAGAATTGTACACTTATATTAGAATTCGATGGTGACTGTAAATATGAGTAATCAGAATATCTTTTTTGTTTCGAAAAGATGTTTCTGAAATTTTGTTCTGATACGAAAACACAATAATCATGCCAAGTAGAAATTAACACAACTTTTTTTATGAAGGCTGATAATGGAATGCATAGAAACTGGCTTATGAAAAAGAGCAATTGATATAAGCTTAGGGCTTATATCAATGTTTTGGTCACATTTCTGAATAAGATAACTGATAACTATCAAAAAATTCTGTTACAAATGTTCCTGCCTCAGATCAGTCGCAAATTGCAATCCTAGTTTGATGATATCTCCCAAGTTGTTACCAAATGTAGGAGAAAAAATTCTTAATTCTAGGTTTTTTTATTAATTCTCACTTCCTTAGCAAATTTTGCTGTTTGCTGAATTCTATTTTGTTTTCTTTGCCCTTTATAGACAATTCAATTTATCAATTTTCTATACGCTTTTGATAAAACGAGCTTAAATATTGAGAAAATCAGTTATGCTTAGTTTTCTTTAAATATTCTATCTATAGAATTGTATGATTGGTATCTTCTGGAAAACATTTTTAAATTTCAAATTGAGAAATGCATTGAATTCTTTGTCATTTAAAAACCTCCTCAATGCATTATGCGCATGTGCAATTTCGTAAATAAGTCTGGCATCAGATCAGCATGAGAATTTTACTATGCTTGATGTCCCTTTCGTCTATTCTGGTTTTCATGATTCTGTATTTATATTCGAAAATCACCTATTCACTTTATAAAAAGTGTCGTAAAGTTAAACAAAACTTTTAAATTTTAATAATTATTATTTTTTTAAATCTGCTTCGTTTTTAATAAGGCTTTTTCTTAATGAATAAATTAAATGAATTAATTTAATAATGAATCACTCATATCTTTTTTCAGTTATGTACATCTGAATTTCTTTAGGGAAGGACTGCATTCCAAAAAAGAGGGAGGGGAAGGTTGCGATGTAAAGTAGAAACAAACCGTAGCACATGTATGCAATTATTGCTAAAAGGATTTCTTAATCCAGGTGTCAGAATACATTAAGATTTTCTTTTTACATGTCTTAGTTGCTTATGCCATAAATATTTATTTAAAAAAATCAAATTATCCATAAATATTTATTAAATATGTACAAATTATCCATAAATATTTATTTAATAAATACCAATTATCGATAAATATTTATTTAATAAACACAAATTATCAATAAGTATTTATTAAATTAATACAAATTATCCATAAATATTTATTTAATAAATACAAATTATCCACAAATATTTATTTAATAAATACAAATCATCTATAAATATTTATTAAGTAAAATTATAAATTTGATTAATGGTATTCAATGTTTTTATAATTCCATGATATTAAATAATTCAATGAAAAAGTGTACAAATCACAAACAATAGATATCTCAAAAGAATGTTAAAATATAGAAATTCCTCTATGATTTCATCGTAGTTCGTAAATGCAGTTTTACGGTAATAATGAACATTTTCCGTTATAACCTTTAAAAAACTCATTTCCATAATTCCATAAATATTGTTTAAAGCTCCTATTTCTCTAACTCTAAAAGATGTTATAAATAGAATAGGAATCCAACCTTTGTGTTTTACTGAAATAAATAAGCCTAAACAATTCAAACATAATGTTTATACATTGCTTTTAATTTAAAAGTCTTTATTCCTCTACACTATGCCATTGTTAAGTAATAAAAATTTTCAAGATTCAGCTATTTGAAAATGAACTGCTTCAAACATTGTCTGGTTTTACAGTGCTTTGAATAGTAAACCGAAGTTTGAAACTAGGAACATTATTGATTATATGGCATTATTGTCATGAGTTCCGCTCGAGTTTCGCCGAAGTTGTCTTTGAAAATATCGACGCAGTCTGCAGTTTTGTTTTTAAAATCCTTTAGTTTCCTTCTTAACATGTAGGTGACAATAGAAAGAAACCTAAGCACAGTTGTATTCAAAATCGAACAACTATTTTTAGAAAAGCTTTTATTCAGAAATTTATTCGTTCTAGAAAAATGCCCAACAATAAGCGTAGGAGTAATTCTATGCATTGATTTTTGTGCTTTGTGTTCTCATAGCAGAACTGAAGGTATGGGCATGAAAAAAAATTGAATGATTTTTTTTATGTATGACCAAACTTAATCAAATTTTCAATTAAAAATAAAAGTTATAGGAAAATCTAAAATTACGTAATCAAATTATAGAGATCACGAAATAATAATTTATAGGTGGAATGATGCAATTTCATTATAAGATCACAAAAATGATAGAAATATGCAATTACAAACGTAGTCCAACCCGTATTTTTTAAAGCCTGTTTATTTTTTAAAGCATAAATTTAATAATTGTATAATGTTTGAATTATTTCAACATTAATTATTATGCTTATATTGTCTGTAAAATAATTTTTGAAGTTGACTTAACTGTTCTGGATTAAAAAATATGAAATTGAAATCGATTTGATCTTAAAAATTTAACATCTAATGCAAATAAAAGTATATCATTAAAATAAAACAACAGAAATACTATTTTAGCATTATTAATAAAACAGAAAAATCACAATTTTTAGAGATTTATGGTTATATGTGAGGTATATATATATATATATATATATA
>JAOUZG010012691.1:4687879-4707131 GCA_026289955.1 Argiope argentata
TAATAATGTAAATAAATGATAAAATAATGATAGTACATGTGTAATAATGTAAATAAATGATAATTAGATAATAAAGATATAATAATGTAAATAAACGATAAAAATTAGATAATAAAGATATAATAATGTAAATAAATGATAAAAATTAATGATAATAAATTATAATCAAAATAAATGATGAAAATAATGATAGCAAATGTATAATAATGCAAATAATTGATAAAAAATAATGATAATAAATGGATAATAATGTAAATAAATGATAAAAATAATGATAAAAAATAGATAATGACGTAAATAAATGATAATGATAATAAATGTAAATTATGTATCCTTACTATAGTATAATACATATTTGGAGAAAATATAATTTTGTGCTTTCCTAATTATAAAATTTACAAATGTACACAAATTTAAATACGCAAATTCAAATTAATAAATTAAAACTAATTTTATAAAGGGGACTGAAAAAAAAATATGAATTTGGTGCCATATTACAAATTTGTTGAATTCTCCAACAGAATAATATATTTATTGAAAATTAATTATCTTTTTGTGTTGCATGTTTCTATTTTGTATTAAAATTAAATTGAAAAGAAATGGATTTTTAGTTTCTATGCTTGTAATTTAATACCATTTCGTTCCACACGAAGATTTCATTCAAATATCTGCCAATTTTCATTTTAGTCTTAAGTTTCTTAAAAAACATTTACTGTAAAGAAAGGAATTTAAACGCGGCGACGATTCTTGGAAGCATGAAATAAATGAATTCCGTCTTTCGCATCAAGTTTTATTTTTTATGCCGAATTGGAAGAAAGTTTTACTATACAATTCTGATTGCTTAAATAAATTTTAAGTTAAACTCTTAATGTATTATTTTCTAAACTGTTTGCTTTTTTTAGAATCGCATTTAAGTATGAAACAGCTATTGTAACGAAAGAAAACGGTAAAAAACTTAATGTGAAATAAATTATCTTATTTCTTATTATTATCTTATCTTATTTAAGTCTTTATTTGTTGCAGAGAAATTAATTTAAAAATCGTTTGAAAAAGAATTAACTTCTCTTTATAAATTAAAGTAACATATTAGGTTTCAAAGAAAAGGCAAATTCGACAAATAATTTAAATTAATTTATTTTTGAAAAACAATTCCCTTATGAACAAACCACTATCTATTTTTTAACTTAGAAATATATTCATCAGTTATTTTTAAATATGAATTCTATTTGTATATATTTCATCAATAAAAGTATTAAATTATCTGTGAAGCAATTGAAATTGCATGTTTAAAGATTATCTTAAAGGGTTAATTAAGAAGTCAATTAGGATATAAATTAGATTAAAAATTCTCTTTCTCTCATAAGTATATAAATATCCTCCTTTTTTGTTGAACAGTGCTCATTTTAACAACAAAGTTTCAGTTATTTCTATTTGATAGCAAAGATTAAAAAACAATAAATAACTTTTACTTCTGTAACCCACAGGCTATGTATACTGATTAGAAAACATTGAATTTAAAAAAATTAAAAAATTACACCATAATATTAATTAAATCATTTATTTGAATAACAGTTGCTCATTTCTAGCTTGCGTTTTGAAATTTTAGCTGAAAGCAAAACATACTCATTTAAATCGAACTGCAAGATTGGAACTCAATAAATAACTGCAATCCTCCGAAAGCTTGTCAGCTGACAGATTGCTAATAAAATTAGTCTCTAACTTTCTATGAAATTGATCTCCATTTCCAAGTCTAGTCGAAATTCAATTGTTAAATAACCTGTGAAGATAATTACCATTCTTTGCATGAGAGAGTCTGGGATTTTCTGCTTAAGCTCCAGTTAATTAATGGACAGTTTATACTAAATTCAAGTATTGTCACTTTCGTTTCTTTTTGATCAATTGCTGCTAACTTTAATGGCCCGATCAACACGACTGAAAACGGATACCAATTAATATATGACATCAGAAGTTAAGAAATGGAATGTAACGCTTGAAATGAGTTGTGAAAGTAATAACAAGAATTAAAGCTCTGTTTAAGGCACAGTAAGAGTCGTTTTCGAATTATTATCAATTAAGATTAAATTTGAAGCTTCTGAAAGTGAATAATTCATTCTCAAATTGAATTATCTGGTAAATCATATCCATACTTTCCGACCCGCCCAAAGACACACGGATTTAAACCACTAGGGCTGAATGACTGGATCACCGCAACAGCAACAGTGATGGGAGCTGTGTGTAAATCCTAATACAACCCTCCCAGCAGGTAGTACGTCCCGTCATTTATGGGAGGCGCCTACCCCCCATCTACTAGTCTACCCTCCAGGATGACGAGATCCAACCACCATACTGGAAGTGACTCCTCCTCATTTCGAGGTACCTCCCGGAGGGAGTGAATTGTCTGGTACATAGGTTGTGCATTACAGAATAATAATAAAATGAAGAAAAAATATATTTGTTACTAATATGCTACGTCACTTCTCTGTTCCCCAAGCAATAAATTATTTCCTAAAATAATATTTTTATTAATCATAAATAAGCACACAAGAACACAAAATAGAATTTAATTTAAGAAATAACGCATCAACGAAAAATAAATTTTGGTGCTTGTCAGAAATTGTTATACCTCATTTTTTTATTTTATAAAAATATATCTGAATTTCTTCACTCTTTACTTAGATCAATAATTTATTATTTCCCATTCATCTAATGATTTTGGAGTCGTCTGAAACTAGAAAAGTACTATCTGAAAAGGTAAGGAGTCCAAGTTCAAATAGAATATTCTTAAATAAGAGTCTGTGAAGCAGAATATCTATCATTCTAATTCACCACTCGTGATTAATAGATTTTTATATTTTTTGAAAGAGTAGAAAAAATATTTTTATCGATAACAAAAACAGAATATTAAATATAAAAAAATGGAAATTAATTATGTAGAATGATGCACTATGTGCTTTCGAGATAATTTTGTAGATTTTTTTAAATTATTCAATACAAAATCATAAATATTCGTATTTTATGAGTAATTTGCGTCATTTTTGATTGCCTCTTCCAATGTGGTACGAAGACGTATTTAAAATTTGAAATAAATATTAACATCACTTACTTGACTCTATTCGTGTCTCCCAAAAATTGAGAAAAAATTTCGTTAAAAAAAGCTCCCAATTAGCAAATGTGTCTAATAATAAAGTTACAGTCTCAGATTTCTGTATAAATATTTTGTTTATAATATTTGTATATATACACTATGTAAATATATGTTTTTATATATAAATATATAAAGTTTCTATATTTATATTTGGCCTAAATTCTCTCATCATAAATGATGACAAGTAAATTTTATTGCATGTGAAGTTTTATACAAATATTTCATTTTCTCAGCTTTTATATTAATTTTATTACTAATTTCATTTTATTATTAATTCCTAACCAAAAGAAAAATATAGTTTAAAAAGTGTAAAATTATTATGAGACATATCATGTTATTATCAAATTAGTATTTTGGAGTCAAAGATAATCTCAGAAATGGAAAAAAAAATGTTCATCGATATTTCATTTCTTCTTCAAAGTAGAAAAAAATCGTATTTTATTTTTAGCAAAAGAGAGATACAATTTTTTTTTTACTTTCATGAGGAATGGGAATATTATTTTACGTATGGGGAATAAAGTAGAACAGTCTCTTGGAAATACTTCTAAAGTCATTTTTTTATTTAAATTAAAATAAAATATGTAATTTATTATGTTTGGAATCCGATATATATTTTTATTGCAAACAGTTATGAAATGCCAATATATAAGTTTTAAATTATCTATATATGTAATTAAAAAGTTTGGTTATCCATGATACTTTATGGAAAATTTCTTCCAGCAAGTAAGAATGACCTCTATTCAATAGAATGTCTAAAGTTGACTCATGATGTGTGTGACTATGAAAAAGTAATATGGACGGATTCAAAACTTAAAATTTAAATGATTTTGTAGGAAAAAAATAATTGAAACAAATTCTAATTCCTTCTGTCATTCGTTACTTTTTCATTGAAAAATCCTTATTTCTCATAATTCTATTTCATCATGAAATTTCGCGGTATGATTTTACAAAGCATTTTCTCTTAGAACAGGAATGATGCTTCTAAGGCATTTGAAATGAATTTCTTCATTTGAAGGATACTTTTTAAAGTATTTTTCTTTTAATTTTAAAGCTACAGAGAGAATGTCTGAGTATTAACTATTCATTAATTTTTATAACAAAACATTTGAAATACTTTTAAAATTTAGCAACATCTACGAAATTTTGAATCGATTCTAAAAAGTTTGAAAGAAAATCTTTAGATTCGAATATAATAATACGAAACAAAATTGTAACTTGGCTATAACTTGAGCAGTCTTATCTAAAAAAACAATAAGGCTAAAGCTGTCACACTCATTCGGAACTTATTACTTTCCGAATTATTAGTAATATGTGCTCCTTTTGTGTATATTTCTCTCAGAAGCTTCAATATTTATATGTCCTTGAGGCCTATTTTCCTTCCATACGTTTTTTCAGAATGATGATGAATTCATAAGTGAATTGTTCTGTAAAGAAAAGTGAATTTATTTTGCCAGTGATTCATATTTAGCTTGTCTTTGTTTTTGTCGGTTTAATGTCATTTGACTTTATGAAGCTTTATAACATTTATGAAAAGTAATATATAGAGTAATTTATTTTAATAATGTTTAACAATTGTCCATATCATAAAATATATAGTTGAATGCTAAAAATTAGAGAGATAATTTCAAAATCTTAGTCAACTTTGTAAAACGAAATGTAGTCTATTATTTTTTAAATGAAAACTTTTGGAAAATTAAAGCTATTCCTTATTTAATAGAAAATAAGGATTCAATATATCTATTTAACTAGAACTAATTAGAAAGCAGAATTATTTTTAATATATATGCTTGTAAAGTTTTACTCATATTTTCTTGTGAACAATATATAAAAGTAATTTTATTGACTCCAGTTCGTTTGGATATTTACTGACTTGGAATATGTTGTTAGAATTACAAAAAGCTTGGAAGATTTCGTAATTGGTCCAACTATCTGAAAGGGGATGGAAATTGTAGGGGGTGGAACTTTTAATTTTGAGTTAATTTTCTTAATATTGAAGACAGAAAAATAAATTTTATTAAAAAAAATCAGTGACTTATTAAGACGGACATACTTTGTATTTAAACTTTCTCGATAATTGCAATATATTAAAAATTAGGCGTTGAAAAGTGATTTTCACTCCCTAATTTTAACTGTTTCTAAAATCCACAATTTTTGTTGACAGATAGTAACTAAGATATAAAGGAATGTACCCTTGTCTTCCAGCTTGTCGAGAGAATTTTTTTTTAATTTTTGTGAATGAATATTTTTTTTAAATTACTGCAGTTAAAATTTTATTGAAAATAATATGTATGGAGTAATTTGTAATTACTTACTTCCATTTTCATTTCCGGAGCTCAAAAACTTTCAATAAAATATTATTTTTATTGAATATTTAGAAAGCCTCGTGCACCACTAAGTATCACACTTACAGAAGTAGACAGCAAATCACGTACAGAACAACTACTCACGCATTATGTTTGCATGCATTGTCCATTTTTACTACGAGATACATTCACACATAAAGATAGAACAGATAAGAAACAACCATGCACGAACCGGGACTGAAACTCAGGACTCCCAGATCACGGGGAAGACGAGATAGACCTGTGCCAGGTCGTCGGCAATAAAATATTATTAACTTATTAACTTCGTTGCAGCATAATTTTATCTTGATCAACGCAAATGTATTCAACAATTTTGTTGTTCTAAAGACACCAATAGTAGAATTTTTACAAATTTTTTTTAAATCTCAAAAGAATGAAAGAGAAATGCTAAATTTCTATTTTAAATGTACTAGATGCTTACTTAATTAGAAATGAATCTCGCATCTCGAATGAATCCAGTTTTCTCATTGGTTCATTATACAAGCATCAGATTTGCACTGTGGTTTGGTAACTAAAATGAAAAACTCATCTGAAAAATTATTTATTTAACAAAAGTCATTCGTATAAAGTATTCTTCTATTTCGGAGTGCTCTAATCCATTATTATGAAGAGGAATTATACTATTTAATATTTTGAAAAATAGTTAATGTGTATTTGTTACGAGACTTAAACTTTACGTTATAGTAAATTTGCATGCATTTTAGAAGAAACGTATAACTGAAGAAATTAACAAATGCATCCACTTCTTGGAAAACAGCTTCAAGCGAGTCAATTCAATGATGGAAAGATTCCCTCATTAAACAAGCAGCATTCCTCTCCAATGTACTAAAACAATATTAACTACTTTCTACCCAAGTAGCTAGTATCGGTGATAAAATGTTGATCAGAGAAATGATTGAACTTACTCCAGGGCAAAGTTCGCTGCTAATTAATGTCCCGAAGTGATTATATCTTTTGAAACTAAATGGATCTTTATTCTACATCTCTTTACTGCCACTAATTAACAAACGCGAAAATGCTGAGATACATATAATAGTAATATCTTAATTGCTTTCAGTTACAAAATGTCCTAGGGTCATTGCATTTAAGCTTTAGAATTATTAACTTTAGATTCATTTAAAAATTAGTTTGAATTATTGAAACTTTTCCAAAATGCGAGTCAAACTAGTCTATTATAGAGTAATAGTGTGACTGCATAATCAAAATGCGAGTGCTAGTACAGAGCTTTATAAAGGCCCATTTTTTATATGCATATTAAGTGGAATGGTTAAATTGTTTGAAAATATTACGATTTATTGAAATCATCACAAACTAAGCGTTTCATTTATATAACCGTGGTTGATATTGTCCGCAAATTAATGTAACTGTAATGTAAAAGGTGATAGTAGGTGTATAAACTAATGGATAAATGAAAAAAGTATAATTTATTTTCCGGAAACACTGATATTGTTTACTTAAATACAATTATATAATACATCTAATAAAATACTTTTTAAAAAGATATAATTATTATTTGCTTCTGGCATTCGAAAATTAAAAAAACATTTTTATCAATAAATCATTTTATCAGTTTTCGTCCATTTATTTTATTTTTTTGCGAAAATATTAATTGATATAATTTATTGGCGAGGATTTTATCTGAGACTTTCGACATATATTTTATTCGTGTCTCAGCTGATATCTAGTTCAGAACATAACTGTCATCATTCCTTTATTACTTTATTTTGAACTGTCATCATCCTTTTATTTCCTTTATTACTGTCATCATTCCTTTATTTTAAGTACTATCAAATGATGAAATTTGACACATAATTTAATAGAAAAAAACAGAGTTTCTATCCATTTTAAAAATGCATCATTAAAAAACCAATTCTGCTTGTATTCCAATGGCGAATTCAGGGGCAACTCGGGGATGAATATTTGATGAATAGAAATTTTTGAGTTGCATTTCGGCAATTGGTGTCAGATTAATGCCTCAACTGTCAGAGAAAGCTGTCATCAATATTCTCTCTTGAATAATGAGTCTCATCTCATCATTGTAATCTCTATATGGAGATGGCCACGGTGGCCTGGTTGTAAGGTATCGGCTTGTGAGCCGTAAGGTTTCAATTTCGAGACCTGATTCCATCAAAGAACCGTCGTGTAAGGGGGTCTGTTGCTCGTTAAATCCGTTAGGGCCTGAGGCACTTCCACAAGTGTGGTTTTGGCGGGATGTAGAGAGGTGGTGCCAGCTCAGGTGTTGACCTCGCCATCTGATCATGGTTCAAAGTTACGAGGTACGCCCCTAAATAGTACTAATTTTATAACGGAACGTTAATGTAACAAAACTGATCAACTCTATCTCGAGAGAACCTTATAACTAAACCTGTTTAATAAAATGCAAGTTGTTAAATTCATTCAATCGTTTACGATAAAAACTATCCCAAGAATCCAAGTTTTTTTGCCACGCAACTTACTTTATCAACCAACTCTTCGAATTTTAGTGCCATCGGTGAAATTAGGATCACTTTGGAAATTCAGTGCAACTGATGAATACATACGTGAATCATCAAAATCTATTGTGTATGCTATATTGTGCCGAGTTAATAGTTGTGGGGGGGTAAGCAGCTTTTTAGTTTAGCTTTGAAAAATTTTCCTAAATTAAACAGAGCTGTATTTCACCAAAAAGATTATCCTCAAAATCTGTCCTAACCATTCAATAAGGAAAAAGATAAAAATTAAACTCATTTCTTTTTTATCTATGGATATTTTTTTAATTTCTTTTGGTACTAATCAATTTTTTTTATTTCCGATTATATTATTATTAAGGAAATAAGTACTTATCTTTGCATGTTCATCAGTAGGAAACGAAAAGGAGCAATAAAGCTAACTGAAGGCTCTTTTCTTTTATGAGGGCTAAAATTAGCTATTAATAAAACGCTAAATACCACAACGAAAACACTTTCAACTACTTTGCTATTTTTAATCATTTCGGTAAAAAAAGCAAAGTCAACTTCTATAATTAACTACAACAGAAAAAAATGCCGATAATTAAGACCTTAATGAACAATTTTTTTTTGTCTGATAGCTGAATATTTTTTCCGAGTTCAAGGAATCTGTGTCGAAAGATTACAAGAACTTCTTGTTTTTTTATTAGTCAGTAAATATACATTTCAGCAATGCATATGTGATATAGGAAAATCAGTAACTACGCAGTTTTAATCTGTTATCAAATAATAATAAAACAATTCCACTTACCTCATAAATACTTGCAGTAATTTTTTATTTCTGCGATTTAATTGCATGTAATTAATAAATTTAATTCATAAAAATATTTTCAACATATCTTTACTCACATAAAAAATTAATATTATTTAACCATTCCTTACTAAA
Source organism: Argiope argentata (assembly GCA_026289955.1). NCBI lineage: Eukaryota > Metazoa > Arthropoda > Arachnida > Araneae > Araneidae > Argiope > Argiope argentata. Next base: position 4,696,760 of record JAOUZG010012691.1, read on the forward strand.
ACATTTACTAAGTATTTGATTAGTTAATATTTCTAGTTAACCATGTTTTTTGACATTTAATTTCTACAGAATATTTTGTAGAAAAAAATTAAAAAGATAATTAATCTTTTAAGGGTTATTTCACAGAATCAATTCATCATAATTTATTTCTTTTCACATATAAAGTATCTAAGAAAATTAGACCATAATCCGAGAAGTTTTTTCATAAATAATAACATATATATTTTATATTATGGTTGGTATAAAGATCTTGATTCTCTTTTTTACAGGCAATACGAGCTACAAATTATTTTTGAAAACGTTAATAAGATATATTAAAATGTCAAAAATTTTGAGAGGGGGGGGGGGGAGAAAATGCATAAAGATAAACAATGGCAAAGATTCCACCCTTAAGCGCTCATTCCTGCAAAAAAAATCTGGAATTTATTTTACACTTATTAATTTCTTATGCATTTTTAGTTTGAAATTTTACAGAATAAATCAAACTTCACGTGAAACACTTTATAATCACTAATTCTTTAAATTCAAGTAGATGATATTTACATAGATATAATAGACACAAAGAAGAGATTTTATTACCCCCCCCTCCCAGACTATAAAAGGAGCATATTTTATATTAAATCTTATTAGATGGTGTGACAATTGATATCGAGATTCCTTATATATATAAAAAATATTTAGAATTCTGAAATGAAATGCAAACACCCGTCAAGTCCTTTCAGAAGCACATCGGCCAGACGATGAATCCCATTCTTCAAAGTATTAAAAAATATTTTCATTTGTACAGTCATCGCCTCAGTACCTTCAAGTTAATCTGTTAACAAAAGTATGAATGTATAAATATATCCGAGTTATTCTTGTTTTAAGTTTGTGTAGTTATTTAGGGTATCTTTGACTCTATGACTCTGAAACTCTTAATTTTAATAATAGAAAGAGATTGATGAGATGCTCTTAAAGTGACATTTTAAATTATAGTATTCTTCTCATTAGTTTGTTACATTCTAACTTTTATTAACATTAGTCTAATTCCGTAATATCCAAGCGAAGTAAATGTTTATTAAAACATTGTTTAGGTTTTTCTTATAACATACTTTCAACATTTAATATTATAACATTTAACATTTTTAATATTAATATTTTTGGTAAACATAATTTCAGGAATTTAAGAGAGGATCGTTTTAATCTTTTAGATAACTATACACTTGAATAATATTACTTTCAATTCTTGATGTTTTTAATGTTATTAGTGCTTTATTAAGTCTTATATTGAAAAAATTAAATTTCTTTTAATTGATGCACATTGAAGCATCCTCATATATTTAATTTGTTTTTTTAATGCACTCATTTTAGATTCTAAGTTTACTTTAAAATATCATGCTTTCTTGTACCATCAAGAAAATGTGTAAAAATCAACACTACATATAATGATTTAAAACTTTTTTAAATGTATTCAAACGCTTAATGGCAAAGTCTAAAACTAAATAATTGCTGCGAAATTAAACATCATAATAATGATGCCTTTAAATATAAATTTATCATCAAAACACGGTTACCGTTAGAGATTTATACAGATAGATAATTCCTTATAATTAAATGGAAATGTATTCGGGAAAAAAATAAACTTTTGTGAAGAATATCTTTAATGCATAGATCAGGGAAAAATATAATAACAAATGTAATTCTAAATTAATTAATTTTTGATGACTAATTATTTGTAAATAAAATGTAGTCTGATACTTAAAAATTTGTTCATAGTTTATTCATAATATAGGCAAAATTTGATTATTCGTAGCTTTAATTTATCAATATATACCGCTTAATTGCTAAGCTAAGAAGTTTTTTAAATAATTTCCAATGGAGTTTTCAGGAGTCCCTTAACCTTTTAAAAAACGATAAGCCTTAATTAATGGAAGCTTTCATTAAAAGGTTTAACTTCATTCTTATTTTAAGAATGGATTCTTTAGAAAAATGTGAGTGAAGCTGAATATATTTTTAAACCAATGAACAGAGTATACACCGATTTCTCTTTAAACTAATGCTTCAATTACTTTCCGAACTGCAGAGCGTGAATAGGATTTGTTTCTGAACTAAAGGTCAATATCTGAATATTTTAAACGAAATAAGAAAAAACAAAGATTATACGACACAAATTTACATCTAAATTGATTAAATTAGAATAAATCGAAATTTTTCTTGTATTTACAAATTTTAACAAGTGTTTATGAGAATTAAATGACAAAAAGGTTAATTTTTGGAAGGAATCTTTAGGAAAACTTGCTGAAACAGTTAATTTTATGTAATATGCAATCACTAAAGGAGTAAATTTTGAGTAATTTGTTAAAATTGATTGATTCATATAATAAATGGATTAATTAATCATATATAATTTTATTCAATAATTTGATTCAAGTATAATTAAATTCGAAAGTAATCAAAAGAATTTTAAAAAAAATAATGAATCATCATTTACAAAAATATAATGAGTATTAATTAGTATAATGACATTGATTTTAGTCTTGTGCTTCCTAACAGAAATAAATTCCTAATTTTTTTTCCTAATTCTTTAGATTATTTTCGAATTTAAGAAATCACATAATTTGGTTTTTAGCCTGAATACCAGCTTTCATCCATCGAACTCAAATCGTTTTTTCTCCCAGTCAGAAAGATGGACTTTTTCAAAAATGTGCTTTATGATCTCAGATAGGTCTAAAACGTAGACATTCGTCAAAATTTCAGGTTATAATTTTTGACGATTATTATATTTTCTCTGCATTTCGTGTACGAGAAATTAATAAAACATGAACCTAGTTAGTTCGAATACAGGGTGTCACAGCAAGACCGTATAAACTCTGTACATCCAGATTCGTTGATTGGAATACATAAAAAATGTCCAGAGAACTGTACTTCTACGACCCAAAGTTTTCAGAAACTCTAGGGAAAACGTATGACATCATATCCTGATTATGAAAATCCTTCATCCGGCATCTGGATTGGGCGTCGGGGTCCTGTTTCATGGCTACCACTATCTGCAGATCTGACCCCTTTAAATTTCTTTCTGCGGGCCATACGAAGGAATTGGTTTATAGAGATCCAGGTACTTCAAAAACGAACTTAATTCATTTGTCCCCACAGTGCAACTACTTTTGTGAACACTACGATGTTAGAACATGTACAGTCAACCAATACATTGCACAACATGTGCTTGCATGCCTGCATATGCGCGGTGGGCTTTTCGAACATCTTTCTGCTTAAAGTTATACAAGTACTGATGCTCTTATTTCGAATAAAGGTTTTTATCGTAAACCGTATATGACGTCATACATTTTCTGTCGCGTTTTTCTTGAAAATTGTACGCCGTAGTCGTACAGTTCTGTGGGCCGTTTTTATGTATTGCAAACCATGAATCTGGCAGTGAAGAGTTTATATGGTCTTGCAGGGACACACTGCATTTGATACTATGTCAAAGATTTTCGTTATGACTAGATGTGCTAAAGAAGTTGCGGGGATATATTGGATAGAGTCATTAATTGGAATAAGGAGTATCATTTCGTGGAATAAGGCTATTGATGTACTTACCATTTAGCCTTAAATAAGTCGGGTATCTTTTGGAACCTTTTAGATTTCGTAGGACTTTGCGGTTAAATTTCCTAGGAAAACTAGAAAAGTGATGGAAAGTAGTGGTGAAATTTGCTAAGAAAACTAGAAAACTGATGGAAAGTAGTAAATGAAAAATTTTGCTTGTAAACCAAAGCAAAAATATGATCACACATTTAAGAAAATTAGATTTTAAATAGTCCATGCTGATAAAAAGAGCTTGAAGAAACATAAAAAATATGTTATTTATTATCTACTAGCGCGATGTAACTTTTATGTTAAATTTTTATGTAAAACATTTTTGTTATACGTTTCATCGCTTCATTTCTGTCTATAATTTGAATTGATCAGTTTTAACTGTAGCTTATCAATGCATTTCCGCATGACTTATCAATGTATTTCTGGATTTTACGAAGCTCATCCCCAAAAATTGTGGACTTCATAATTAGAAGTAAGCGTGTGGCCCAATTTTAGTAATAATGAACGAGAAGTTAAGATAAATATTTCCATGTTTAGGGAGAAAAAACAACTCAGTATTACTACCTCTTTCAATGCCTAAAAATTACTTAGTTATAATGCAATATTTAATGAAATTGCTATTAGTTTTCATACTCTAATGGATTCAGTTCAGTTAGATCAACGTCCCTTTTTAAAGAAACATAAGGGCTATTTTGAGTCGTTCATGGTACTTTAGAACCGCAGTCAGATGACAAGAACAATAACTGAGCTGTCATGCCCTCCTCCATCTAACAGTCCCCACCACAAGTGTGAAACCATTACGGAAGAGAACTCCTGAGATGAATTAATAGCAAGAAATCACGTGTAATAAATTACTATAATTATAAATAACAAAACAGATAATAGAATAATAAAATATAAAAAATAATATAATAAAAAAAACAAAAATTAACAAAAAAATTATATTTGTTAAGTTCTCTTTTTATTAGTCCCTGAAATGAGAAATTAAAGTTTTCTCCTATTTGTTTTGCTAGTTTAAAAAAATTCACTGAATTCCTGAATCAATTTCATTTGATTAAGAAATTGTATTTTTATTAACTAATAACATATAAAATGTTAATCAACATTAAATTTACTTCAATTCATCGTTCGTTAAAAATTGAAAATAATTATAGTGTATATTCATATTAGTGTCTATTTCTGTGTTTCGGTTGAGTTTAAAGATACTTACGAAACATTATCGTCAACAAACTAGACATGAAACAAGATTTTTATGATTGAGCTACTATTGACTTAGTTATACAGTTTAAGAATATTTCAAAATAAACTCATCCAAATCTGAATTACATGAGAAAAAATTACAAATTGAATAACATGAATTCAAACGTCCGATTTCCTATGCACCATTATCTACAAATTTCAGTTTTCCGCTAGGAGCATAAAGGCTGGTTTATTTTGTAAGTAAACTAGTTAGGGGAGAAAACTTTCTTTCAACTTAATTAGAGTTTATTTATAAATAGAAATCTTTCATAAGAGATGTTCAACATAGTTTTTTTTTATATCTGTGAAAAAAACTTTCTAAATCAAAGATAAAGTATTCTCCACTAGACACTGAATGTCATCATTAACGAACTAGACTAGCAATTTTTTAGCTATTTTCTAACTTTTAAAATAGCTAGAAAAAAATTGAATCTAAATGAAGCATTCATGAATCCTGTTTTAAAGGCTGGATATAAAGTTTTTATTTACTTTTCAGCTAATAGAAATCGATTCAAGTGCGGAAAAAATATTCACATTCAAACCGAAAACTTAAATTATCCTTTTTTCTGGGATAGTTTGAGGTGTAACGTCTCTTAAATTCCAGACGAAACGTCTAACTAAAAATAAATGATCGATTGATCAAAATAATTATTTGCTTCTACACTGTATATAAAATATTTACTTATCTTTTATCCCATGTTCCACTAATATAAACTCCATTATTTACGGTTACATGATCTTTCATCGGTTTGTCTTTACATCCCTTTTTCCTAGTCATCCATCATTATTTGACCTGTCCATCTGCTGCTTGCTCAATAAGGCATTCATTCAGTGACCAATGCTCCTGTGGGACATTTTCCCTTGACCACCAGACAACCATTATTTTGTCTCAGTTTAAATCTGAAAGAATACTTACAAGGAAGCTTTTACCAGGAAATTTTGTGAAAAGCGATGAGTTTTAGTTTTAACCTGTAACTGGAGACATAAATTTCGTCTGCTGCTAGAGACATGGAGTAAAAAATGACTCCATTTTTTTTTCTTTTTTATCTTTTGGAGACAACATTGGAATTTATTTTAGAAACACAATATTTTTTGTAAATCCTGTAGTTACAAAAAAATATAAAAAAATTTAATATTAAAAATGCTAAATGATTCATTAAACGTTGGAAAAATGTTTAAAAAAAACCTAAACAATATCTTAATAAGCATTTACTTTGTGTAGATATTAGGTCATTACACTTATGTTTTAAAACTATTAGAGTTTAACAAATAAAAATGAAGAATATTTAAATAATATTATTTAAATTTGTTTTAATTATTTGCTATTATTTACGCATGTGCAGTTTTTTTAACTGTCGACAACTGCATTTACATTTTAATTAAAAGTTTAAAAATGTATAATACAGTTGTAATTGTCTCAATCTCGATAGATAAATAAAATAGATTTGACTTGATTTTAAAGAGATTCGTACTTGATTTGCGGTTTTGATTTATTTTAGGTAATCACTGTAAATAAATTGTTTTTTAGGTTAGCTGTGTGCTTTTCCATGCTTACGAAGTCTCGGGTAATAGCTAGTTTACAATAAAATCAAATTGCGTCCATTTTTTGCTTGTTATAGGTAAAATACTTGTAAATAAGTTCAAGAATATCATAGTAGATTTTATTGAAGTTAATTGTTAATTCATTTAGATGGTCGCTTAAAATCCGAAATATGCTCACTTAAAATCTGAAGTGGTTCTGTTGTACCAACAAATTTACATAATATGTAAGTAACACAATTGCATCATACAGACTAAGAATTCTACTCTAGTGTTAACTAAATGATGCGTGATCCTTTTAGGGCAAGTTCGATTCTTCTAGTTAAGGAAAACAACGCATTGTTGCTTCTCTGTTAATTACCTTTATCCATTATCTTAGAGGCTAGTGTATCACCTTGATGTTATCTAAGAGTTTCGATTGAAATTTACTTACGTAAATCTTATACTGATGTTATAAATATTAGTTTTCCAATCAGTATGTTTAATCCTTTGCAATCCGATGGTTCATCTCACTCACTATTCAAACGAAGCATCATTTTGAAGTTTTGTTTAATTAATTTTGAAATCTGATTGTTGAAAATGCCTACAGAATAATAAAAAGATGTAGATTGATTTCCCAAAGAAATTTGACTTCAAACAATTATGTATGTGGGAGTCGAACGAAATCTTCCAAAATTTTTTTTAATTCTTTAGATAGCGGGTTTTTTTGTGGCGAGGTGTTTAGGTTTATTTTTTAAATTTACGGTTTTAGTTTCAAATCTAAGATTAAAATAATGAAACGAGGAAGAAAATAAATAAACGAAGATTGAAGAGACTAAAAAAATAAAAAAAATTATTTAGAATTATAGGGAGAAAGTTACAGGGAAATAGGAAATGGATTTTAAAACTTGGAGATATAAAATAAACAGAACGTTAGATAATTCCCTCTTGGAGGAACTTAGAAACCTATGTCGTGAAACAATTTACCACGTAGTTAGCGAACGCAAAACGCAAAATGTCTTTATCGAACGGTGATTAGTAGGCCTCTGCCTGAATATTAATTGAGAGGTGTTTCGAAACCTCGACAGATGGCGTTGATCTGGAAAATTGTATTAATTAAATTTGTCTTCCTGTGGGAAATGATCTAACCTTTTACAATTCTCGCTTTGAATCCCGTCCTACAATGGGACAACAGAATCAAATGGCAGTAAAACAAAATAGTTCCGTGGGATATCCTATATGTATACTTATTTTTTAGAGTAAAAAATAAATATTTTTATTAGGTGAATAAATATGCGTTGAATTTTTTTCTGAGTAAAAATGATTAAAATCTGAATTTTAAATTAATTTTTGGGGCTTTACCATTTGCGATTTCTTAGTCTGACATATAACTAAAACAAACAATATCGGTATTAATTACTTAATGCAGAAGCAGTTGTGACAGTCACCACGAGATGGCGCAAGCTGCGCCAGGGGAACTCTATAGACTCTAGGGACTATTGAATGAGACTAGAGAGCGAATGCTGAACTGTTCGGTTTGAATGGCTGTGAACCGTGGTAGAACGATGAGATATCCACAAGTCATATGTATCAAAATTGTAAATATACACAATAGAAAATATATTTAACCCTTGACCTTTTCTTAGTGAGTTCTTTTAAAGGATGGGCATATTCGCTACTACATTAAAAGGTTACTGCAATTGCTAATATGTTAATGAAAAGACAGTTTTAAGAGAGGAACCTATAATTCTCAATCTCGGTTAAATAATGAAAACGATAATCGTAACTAGAAATGGACATTTATTAAATCTCATTGCTTTTTATTATAAGCATTCTTAGCATTTCTAGAAATACCCTAAGAAAAATTTCAAATATTAAACGAAATTTGGACTTAATAGATAATTTTTTCATGTCAGAACATGGTGTTGTTTTGGGAAAAAGGTTTGTGGCGCCAATAAAAAACCGTAGGCGAAAAATAAAACTTTTATTATCTGCACCAACATCTCAAAAAATTAATTTTTAATAACGTCATGTCACTGCATTTACAAAAGCTCTGATTTTTTTTAAAAAATGTTAATTTCTACAGCAAATAAGACCTAGAGAAAAGTAATTTTAAACACGTGATTATAGAAAATGAAATAAATAGGAAATGTGATATTTTTTAAAACAGTGCATTCAAGACAAAATTTTTTGATCGTTGCAATACTAAAGTTGCTCATTCAATGAAACAATGAAAATGATCAAAAATATAATTTAACTTGCACGAGCACATGGTGTTGACCGTTCAAGAAATTATGTTCTGGCATGATACATTGAAATATGCATAGCAGATTTCATTTTAATCTTCTATTTTTAATCTAGGGAAAACAATGAGAAACTAAATTTTTTTAAAAAAAATATTATGCTATTTAGGCATTATTAGTCAGTCCCAAATGAAATTAACCTGGGAGTTCTTGTTTTATTATTGAAAATATTTTCATTATTCTGTACTACTAAAGTATGAAGCTCGAAGTATTGAAATTTAATAAAATCTCAGCAATGTAACTTACTACTCCAGTTCATAAAATAAGAATGAAGCTTTGTTCAAGGATATGCAATAGATTTTGTTTGCTGAATCCGGAAATGGCGTGTCACTAAAGTGTCCTAAATGACAGTAAGTTTTACCCAAGTGAGTTGTTTACTCCATTATTCGGAAACAATAATGTCGTCCTCTTCCTCGGGGAAGTAATAAATGGTCTAGAAAAAACATTACAATGGTGTTATTTCAGCCATAAACACCCATTTACGTAGTCTGTCATTGGTGTAATTTTCATGGTATTGTTGACTTTCCAGTTACTTTATGTATGATTATCCAGTCGTATTTCAAAAAAAAATGAAAAGCATTTCCCATGGTTACTATTTAATTTTTACACCTTTCATTGATCGTAAAATAATATTGAATTTGAAACATAGTATTTTATTTAAGTTCTGTTACTATGGAGTGATCGAAGCTGTTTTCCAAAAAAATTTCTTAGTTACATATATTAACCTTTTGTACTCGGATTCTTCCCTTAAAGACGTTACATTATTTTAATGATTTATTTATTTATTTTAATTGCGGAAAATACTTAGAGCGGTCAGAAGAATTAGATGTTTTTTTTTGAAAAAAAATCAACTTAAAACAATAACATATATATATATTTAGAAATAATAATATAAAAAATTCTTGTATAAACTGAATAAGAATGCAACGAATTACTTTTCCGAGTGCAAAGGGTTAGATAAAGTAAATGTTTAGGTTGTTCAATTTATTCACGTAGAATTGAAAAATAAAGTGACAGCTCTCACTTTTCTTGTAATCTTGCCATATCTAATAAGTATTTCGAAAATGAAAGTTTTCGAAATACTTATTAGATTATATTTCCCATTGATTTAGATGATTTTTCCATTGATGATTTTTCCAAATGATAGTTTCCATTTTGAATTTCATCGATTGATTATAATCAATCATCCGTGAATTGTTGTAGAATGTTTTAAATGGCATCTGCTTTTGAAAAGATAAAAACAAAATTTTGTAGTTTTCTTTTTTATAATTAACAAAAATGCATACCTTTGAGAAAAATAAATAAATAAATATCTAGAAAAGATATAAAAAATGTGAATTAAATATTTCTTGAAAATGTTCCATTAGATGAACTTTATATAAAACCTTTTAATGCCAGTCGAAAATGAAAGGTTAATATTTTTTTTTATTTTAAATTTCATAGATTGACTATAATCATTCGTCTATTGTAGAAAATTTTTCTAGCATCTGTTTTTGAAAAGATAAAAACAAATTTCTGGAAGTTTTTTTTATGATTAACAAAAATACATATATTTGAAGTAAAATTAAATAAATATCTTGAAAATATAAAATATGTAGATAAAATATTTCACGAAAATGTTCCATTCAATGAATTTTATCTAATACCTTTTAATGCTAATCTGTAAAAATATTTAGCAAGAGATATAGTGTCGTAGATATATTTGTAGGTGTATAGATATATCTACTTGTAGATGTGCA
>JAOUZG010012691.1:4727131-4740454 GCA_026289955.1 Argiope argentata
TATATATATATATATATATATATGTTTTGTACAAAATTAATATGGTACAAAAACTAATACAATTTTAAAATCTTATTAGAAAAACTAATATAATAAAAAAATCTAAGTATAAAGTCTAATATAGTTTAAAATTCTTAGCACATAAACTAATATAGTACAAAAATCTTTGTACATAAACTAATGTAGTTCAAAATTCTTTGTCCAAAAACTAATGTAGTACAAAATTCTTTGTACAAAAACTAATATAGTACAAAATTCTTTGTACAAAAACTAATGTAGTACAAAATTCTTTGTACAAAAACTGATGTAGTACAAAGATTTCAGTACTTGTATATTTAGTTAATGTGGGATAAAAAAAGTAGAACAGTATGTATGAATATAATTTTTCAAACAATAAAAAGTTGAATACGATATCAGTTCAATTCGTAACTTCGTCATCAGGTGGCATAACTTATCTAAGTCTGGGTCTTGCTCCCCACAAATCTTGCAGTTATTCATATATGAGAACTTTTCAAACATTATTTTACTATTAGAGAAATGATATTTTCTAGCATCATAAACTCATTAATTCGGTTTTTAAAAATATTTTTTACATGACTGTTCTCATTGTTATAACAAGATATTAATTACAGTTTTTCCACAGAAATAGATAATCTCATGCACCACATGCGAAAAATGGCATGTCAAGCGAATACACTTTTCATTGTAAATCGAAAGTTTCTAAGAAAAAAGGCAGTATTTTAAATAGATTTTACTAATAAAACGTAGTAAATAAGTGAGTAATAGTGTCTACACGCTTTAGATTGCTATTATAAATAAAAATGATAAGTAAATAGAAGGTTTTTCACTTGTATTTTAGAAAATATTGTAATAAAAAAATTATTCCTATGAAAAATTCAATTATTACTTTATTGTTTTCCTCTTTTTTTTCATCATTCATTTCCCTAAAGCTGGTGTTAAAAATGTTATTTAATATTTAACCTGAGAAATCAAAAATGTCAAACCAGTGAAATATATAGTTTTGCAACTTTCTGTCATTATGTATCATTTTCAGTTGCTCCATATAAGACGAGAATGAGGATTGCTTTAAAAAATTAAAGATCTTTGAGAAAAAAAAATCCTAAGTAATATTTTTTTAAAGTTTCTTTCAACATACACCCTTTATGTTGTATAGTTATTCATCAAATTACAATTGAAACTGGTGAGTAAGTTTCAAAAAAAGTATTAAAAAAGTAAATGTTTTAAGCACTTTGAAATAAAAAGAAAGGACTTAAATATTAAAAAAAGGCACAATAAAGATTACGAACATGGAAAAAAGGAATTTACTGAACGGTTGACTTCTTCTTTTAACTTTTATGCTTGAAAGGAATCATCAGAATTCATATGTACCGTCTTTGGTATTTCTTTAATCTTGTTAGTCACATCTGCTGTTAATGAATGACAACATTCTACAGCGTTTTCTATGGGAAATTTTTTACGAAATTATTTGTTTTGTGCTTTTCGAGACAAAATAGGATGAATAAAATATCGGATAAAAGAAAAATCAGACTTCAAAAATTTATGGCATGAAACTTTAAGGCATCTAATGCAACAAAGAAAACTTATATAATGAAACACTAATTTGAATTCAAAGCAGGAAAACATTACATGTATTTCACTGCAGAGTAACTGCAAATGCATGCCTGACTTTTATTTCTAAGCGCAATGATATGTTTTACCAATCAGGTCATGACATTTATTTGCCCTTGAAGATTTATCTTTAGTAAAATAAAAAAAAATCTTTTCCTGTACTTCTTTGATGTATACCAAATGAAGATAAGATTAGCCTTTTCATTCTTGATATCAAATATACATTAATGTAAATAAAATTTATGTTTGTCTTCTACCTATAAAACTTATAGTATCTATCTCTATAATAATATTTTACAAAGTTGTCATTAACTTTATCTGGCATTTAATTTTGATATAGAGAATGATTTCCTTAGAGAGACCATGTGGTTTTAGAGCATTTTGTTATGCTTATATATTTCCATACACTCAAAAGAGCCATTTAAACGATATAAATCCTTTGAATTAGATATGACATGCATTATTCATTCGCATTCTTGTATAAAATAAGTTTTTGTGAGATTGTGTATCCTATCAAATTATGAATCAAGCTGAATTATATTTCAGAATATCTTGGAGAAAAATAAGCCCTGTCAACAACAGTTAATTTTGAAAATTCTATATATATTCTATTTTTTATTAAATGCTTGTATAAATATGAATAAAAAGAAATGCAATTTAATTTAAAAACTTTCTTATGTTTAGAAAGGATTTACAAAGTATAGGGTGAGTACAAATAAGGGTGGAATAATTTTTTTTAAAAAAAATCCTATTTTTGAAATTACTGTATATATTACAGTACGTTAGACATGAAATTAAAGAGATATATATCAAATTTTTTCAGTTACAAATGTTCTACTTGTTAACATGTTGTTACATGATATACATACAATATGGTATATCATGTAACATGTAATGTGTATGGTATAATACAATCATACATATTAATGTTTCTGAATTTTGCACAAATGTACAAGCAACCTGTTTCTTCAAATTGATGATAGCATCCCGAAATTCTCTTGTTGGGTGGTGCTTCTTTTCAGTTGATACATTAAATGTATCGTTGCTCCAAAATTGCTGAAGAAACTCGTGCATACTCTAATGTCCAAAAACTCTTCTCTGTCGTTGTCACCACTTTTGGATATCAATCCCAGCTATCATTGAATGTGTTGTCATTTTTTGAACAATATAAGAACTTGATATATTTATATTTAAATTCATATATAACTTATTTCAATTTGTACAGTAGTTTGATATAATCTGATTTTGATTTTGATTCCATTGGATTGATTTTATTACATCGAATTCCTCCTTTGCACCCGGCTAATTGATGTATAGAATTGATATAAAGAGTATTGATGTATTAATGCAATTCTTAAAATCTCTTAAAGGAAATAATTCCGAAACTTCACATAAATGAATTGTAAAGAAGGATTAATAACTTTAAAATAAAACTGTAATATCTTCGCTAATTTAAAGAATTTGAATTTAAGAAATCGAAATAAAAAATATTATTTACTCAGAAAATTCAATACTTATAATGTTATTGATAATATTTATCATGGTGGAGTTCAAAATAGATAGTTTTGCTTCTATGTTCAAAGTATGTATTTACGTTCAAAAAAATAAATATTAATGTTGTTTGGATTGTCAAGCTCCTAATTAAGTAAAGTCAATTTAGAATATAGCTGAATCCCCATAGCTACTGAATATCCTTATAATATTTTAAGATTCAATTTTTTTACTTCTAAACTTAAGAAAAATGAAATCAAAACGTTTCATTGTTTAAAGATCTAAATTTTTACATATTGCGTATTAAAAAAAGCAGAATTTTCTTTTTCACATATTGCATATTAAAGAAAAGAAAATTTTGAAGGAAACATGATTTCCTTTACAATTACTTTAATAGTTGAATTTATGCTGAATGTGATTGCGATAAATTTTTTAATTAGCAAGTTTTATTATATAAGAGTGAATCATAGTTTGATTCGATATCAGATTTTATTCATATTTTTTTAATTAGTACTTCATTTTTTGGTAAACTATCACCGGTGACTGGAGTTATATAAGGTCTTCACTATAGTTGAGAAACATAAACACTAAAAATGCCCCAAAAAGTCATTTGACTTTAACTTGATTAATTTTAGTAATATTGTTGTATTTGTCAAATTAGTGATACATTAGATTTTTCTAAAGCTCGTATGAAAATCGAAATTCGTATTACGTAAATCTTTATTTTTAATATAATGATTTTTCAATCCTATGATTTGTCGTTTTTTTATACATATCTTTAATATTCAAGTGGAATGAAAAAATGTTTTAATACTGATTCTACGTCTACTGCAGTGAGCAGTGAACGATGAATTCACTGATGAACGTTTTGATATTCTACATATTCTTCAGAAAATCATTTTGATTGCATATATTACAAAAAGAAATTATTCATGTGATTTCGTACAATTTCTCTTTCGAAAACATATTGGAAAAATTTATACTTTTTACTTTTTTCAATAAATTTTTTCAGGTAATTGCAATATTCCGCACAACTATTTTCTGTTTGTTCCTTCAGTTTATCGTACTATACTATAAAATATTTTTTTCGAGAGTAATTGGTACATTTCTTTTTAAACAATTAATTACTTTTCAAATTACTTTCAACTCTCCATATTAAATCTGACCATAAAATACTAACAAACTAAATGTAATGTTTTAGCTTAAAGTATTTGAATTATTTTATTCTGATATAAATGCTTACCTTAAAAAATATCTGCAAGGTACAGTTCCCGTGATTCTAAACAATCTTGAGATTCTTTTTATTCTAAAATTCTTTATATATACTTGGCATTACAAATATCTCTCTCTGATTGTTGTTGCCAATGTTGGGATTTAAGATGACGGCAGAAAAATGAGTTTTCTATTATCTAGATCACGGTACTAAAAGAAGGCTTGAGGGAAATTTTGTTTCTAGAAACAAATGGCGCATCTTGAAGGATTTCAATCGAAATGTATAAAATTGAATTCCGAAGAAATTCCGCCGGAGGCATGCTTTTAAATGCTTATATCTTTTTACTTCTGTTATCCATGACAATACATTTTTGTTTCCGAATAAAATCGCATTGTCTGAGCGAGGAAAAAATAACTCTTTTTTATTTAAACTGACTTTGATAAAAAGTCTTAAAGTAAATAATAATTTTGTAATATGTAATATTCTGATTATAATTAGTAGCAGAATGTGTACGGAAATATTATTTGTAATAACCAAGACAATAGAAAGTTCCGAAGTAAAAATACAATTCCATGTCCATTTTGTAATTATCGCACATTAAGAAGAACATGTAGAAAGCATTTTTGTATTTTCGAACCAAATGTAGCATATTGTTTCTATATATAAGCAGCATTTTTGTTAATGTATAGCTGAAAATATGGCACTTTAGAAATAAACTTTAATTTATTTCACTAAGAAAAGACAATGGTTTTTACCTGAGGATGAAAGACGGAACGTGTCTGTGAGTACTAGAAAACAGGACCAAAGAGACAGACATTTTTCCCATAGTAGTTTTTCAAAGATATTTTAATAGGGATTTATTCTACAGGGATCGATTTAGGAAAGGGAATCTTTGGTATCTTTGTAATGAATATGTAGATGTGAGTGAATTTATTCCTTCACTATGGTAGTAAGAGATTACTATGATCAAAATTTTTAGACTGCGTGATAGAAATAATAAACTACTCATTTTATTCTTAGATTGTATATAGCAAACAAAGATGCTTAAATGAATTTAATATGTTTAGTAGTTAATAGTTTAGTAGAAATTTATATTATTATCACGCAATATTGCAAGACTGCGGCTTGTTGTAATACAGAAATAAGCATATTAGCATATCCATTGCAGTCGAATTTTTAAATTAACACATAATTCAAAAACATGAAACGGAGACAGAAAAATTGTTCATATGCAGTATTAATATGATAATTTTTACATAATAAAGCAGCATTCATATTAGTATCATATGCAAATTTCGCCGAAAAATAAACTTGTTTTGGCACTTGATCAAACCACCTTCTTTCTTCAAAGCAAAAAGTCATTATAGCGTCTAGAGAATTCCCACGTAATAATCAAATTTTTTTTCTCACTTTTGAGAAAGTTTTCATGGATTTGAATTTTGAGAGTATTTTTATATTCTTTTTTTTTATGCTGGTGAGCAATTTCTCTCTTAAGGTTTAGACTAATCAAATGTCTGCCGAAAACGAGAAACATATTGCCAAAATTAATGAATAATAAGTAATAGGAATAACTCGAGTTTCTTTGAAGTACCAAAACTGCTTTTTAAATAAGATAGTACTTTTCGTTCTTTTAGGCTGATATTTTGGAGGTAATGATATTCAGTGGAACATAGTTCAACCATATGAAATATTAAGGAAGAAGAATCTAGTTAATACTTAATTTTTCTCTTTCTATGAATTTAATTTCAGGAAACTATTTGATGAATGAAAATGAATTGATGAGAAAGTATAGAAGCATTTTTACACTTCAAATGAATTCTGTTAACTATTAAATGAGAATAAAAAATTTTTATATCAAAACAGTTAATACAGTTAATTCTTTGGTAAAATTATAGTATTTTATAATAAACATTCTCATAAACAATTTGTTTATAAGTTCAAAATACTTCTGTAATATTTTTCATGAAAATTTCAGTATTATCGTCTCATAAATGTAAGCAGGTTACTCTTAAATTTATGGAAAAAATTCGAATTAAAATACAAAAAAATACAAAATTTTTGAGACTATTCCTAATTTATAATATTTATTTTAGTTCAGTAATTCTCAAAGAATTTAAATAGTGCAATATAAGATACAAACTAATTTTAATATTAAAAACGAGCTGAAAGATAATTACATCTTTTGTTTTGAAGGATAAAGAAGTAATCAAGGATCTAATGCTTTTCATAAGTAAAATTTTGAATTTATTATAAACAAAAGGATTTTTTTTTATTTCATCATGTCTTTCTGACTTCTGTTGGAAAGTTTTTGAAATTCAAATAAAACATTCTTCGAAGACGTGTTTTTCGTTATCTTGACTATACCACTGCTTTCACGTCTAGATTTTTCCAATAAGTTAACTCAATTTTATGCAAAGAAAATCCCAGTTTCTCTCTCTTGTATACCTTCAGTTTTTTAGTAAACTTTTAAAATAAAAAAGGGGTTTATCTTATATAGTTAAGGTAAACAATAAAACCTCTAGCGATGTCTCAAAATCTGCATCGAAAATGTGCAATAGTACAAATTCATCTTTTATTTATTTTCTGTTCATTTTTTTTAATGTAACGATTGGGAGATTTATAGAAATTCAATTCTTTCCGAGTTCTGTTTCTTTATTTAACATCCATAACTAGATTCTACCTTTTGTATGTAAAATAAATGAATGGAGAAACTTTATCTGTTTTGACGGATTTGGGTAACATTATTAATTGTCAATTTTGTAAGTGAAAAACGCGAAGATTCTGTAAATCTAAATCGTATTAACAAGGGCACCAAAAGACACGATTTAATAGGAAATAGCATTTTTTATTGTGGTAAGCTGTATTAACAATTTTTTTATTGTGGTGTGCTTTAAAATAAATGAATGGGAGAATTATTATCTGATTTGGCGGTTCGGGGATGGCAGCATTAATTCGAATTTTTGTAAGTGAAAAGCAACAAAGAATATGATTTTTGTTTGATGGCATGTTGTTGAATAAATGAATTGAAGAGCTTTTATCTGGTGAGACGATTTTGGATGACGACTTTAATTACCAATCTTGTAAGTGAAAAGCTGCCAAGAGTTTGTTTCTTTATTGATAGTACACTGTGAAATAAATGAATTGAATGAAATTTATCTGGTGTGCCAGTTTCAGGGGATAGCATTGAATAAAAATGTTGTATATGTAAATCAGCAAAGATTCATAGATGCACGCCATGAAAACTTGACGCAAGTGAGATGATTCAATATGAAATTTAAAATAGCCTTCTTTTATTTATGGCATGTTATCCATTCAAATATATTTCTGTCAAGTTTCCAGATTCATGTTGCAAAAGTCTGTAGTGCTGCATGCATTCAAATGTGTTATCAATGCTTCAAACAATTTCTGAAAATATGCAGTTTGCAGGAAAAGAAAATGTTTCTTAAATCTTAAAACGCAGAGAAACTATTAAATGATGCCTAGGATGGAAACATCTTTGAAAATAAATTTGAAAGAATATCCGGAACTTAAATCAAGGCACTCCAAAACAATTGGAATTGTAGATGGAAAGTAGTTCATTTTATATTTTGCAGTTTAAATACAAAAGTTAAAATTTCCTTTAGTCTTTAAAGAAAAATATAGACTAAATTAAAATAGTTTTACCGTCTAAGACATTTTGATAAGAATTTTCGACAGCT
Organism: Argiope argentata; assembly: GCA_026289955.1. NCBI lineage: Eukaryota > Metazoa > Arthropoda > Arachnida > Araneae > Araneidae > Argiope > Argiope argentata. The sequence goes on from JAOUZG010012691.1 coordinate 4,735,163, forward strand.
CATTAACATTTTCATGATCACATCTAAAAAGAAAACACCCAATTGAAGATTTTTTTGTTGAAAGTTTTTCAAATTCAGTGAGTTCGTCAAACTGTGCATGGACTTCCTTGAAATAAAATTCTTATCTGAACAATCATTATTAAGAAACCTATAAGCTAAAAGTAAAAAGAAAAAAATTAATATCGTTTAAGAAGAAAAGTTGACATAATTTAAATACAGAGAAAAAGAGGACATGACTCTTTTCAAACATATGATGCTCCAATTTTTTAATCTGTCAGTCAATCCTCGAGAAAATATTTGCAAATACGTAATTTAATCTTTTCCAAGTTTTATATATTTATACTAGGGGGCTTCAACACTTATTCATTTTTGAGCGCCAATCATAATGTTGTCAGATATATGAGATTTTCGTCATTTCCAGTTAACAAGTTTTTCACTCCATTGGTGATTTGCTCAATGCTGGAATCTTAATCTCTGCACAATGAGAGCGTACATTGTTCGATCGGCATTCATCCAATTCAAAACTCAAAGTATAAGAACGTTCTTTGTTTTATCTCTAGTATCCAAATACTTTTTAGAACATTTAGAACTCCCTGTGCACCACTAAGTATCACATGGGGCTTACAGAAGTAAACAACACATTACATTAAGGCATCATATACAGTGCAGATATTCACGCATCGCATTCGTTTGCACATCCCCTTTTTATAGAGGGGCACAATCATGATCGAATAGGGACTCTAACCCAGGAGGCCCAGATCACGGTAAAGACACTCCACCCTTATGGCCAGGAGGTCGGCATATCTAAAAATTGAAACAATTTTTCACATTTTCCCGCTAACTTTGCAGCTTCACAATCGTGTTTCTTTTCAAATTGCCAGATTTTCATATGATCCTTCTTGCCATTTTTTCTTCATCTGATATCGATGGACATCTCATTACTGCTTCAAAATTATTATTTTTTTTTAAATAAAAAATGTAGGATTTACTTACAATGCTTTATATTTAAATGATTGCTAGCCAATAGGCGAAAAATGTCCGTTACTCGAAAAATTCAAAAAAACTTGAAGGTTATTTCTTAATGTTGACACGAATGGTGTATCTAAATGTAGAGTTAACAATTGATATATTTTAAAACTCATTTGTTGTTAATTTGAGGCTAATTAAAGTTTTACCTTTCCTTATTGCAATTATTTCACTATAAAAAGTGATATAAATAATAACTATAACATAATAATAATTTTCATTCAATATTTCAAACAATACTGGTGAAACAACCTTTAAATATCATGGATCAGCTAACTCGCTATCTAGAAACCACAAAGTGAATAAAACGTAATTTTTTCATAATTTGTTTTAACATAATAGATATAAAATCGTATCTTTTTCTCTATTTTTTGCTCTCATAGCAAAAACTATATACTGTAAATAACTCAAAAAATTAGTTGAATCATTCCTTCCTTACTAATAATAATTTCAGCTAGAATTTCAAAACTGAAACAATAACTGCATTAGTTTTTGCTCGCATGAGAAACAAATGTATATCTTGAACTAGAAACAAGCAGTCCTATCTTTCTTTGGATTCAATCTATTTTCTTTCATTTGGAAATAAATTCTATTATATGCCCAATATAATGATTTTCTGGAAATATCTACAGTTTGCCAATGCACCAGTCAAATGCCAGAGAACCAGTATGCAGACAAGTGAAATCTTCAGATGTTCATTGAACCTGAAAACAAATAAACAGTTTCCTAGAAATTGCACGCATATAAACCACTTTAATCCGAATGAATTCCTCTGAGCAACTCTGCTTCGCTCTGAAAATATATATAATTTGCATACCATTTCCGGAAAGGTTGTTCCTGGTAGTAAAATTTCGAAATAGATCCTAAACATGATTTAGCTTCAAAATTGCTGCTAGTTCCGAAATTCCAGCTGAAACTTATCAATAGCTAAATCTCTAATAGTTAAGGAAGATTTCATAGTCGGGGAATTCTCAGATTATAGAGTATTGTTAGAAACCGATTGGGAAAGCGGATATTATTGTTGTGTAACCGAATACTACAATTTAGAACGTATCAATAAAGAAAAAATTAATCTTATTCTTATGTTGTGTTAACTATAAAAATATATAGTTAAAATGCTGCTTAATTCTATATAATTTATAAGTTCAGTGTAGGAAGGGATAAAGACTCTAATAGAGTTTATATAAAGAAAAATTTAAAGCGTTAAAATAAGTAACTTTTTTTATGGAGATAAGTTTAAATACTATTTTTAATCCTTTTATTGAAGTATACTTTATTAATTTTCAGAAAAGTCTATTAAAATGTTTAAAAGGGTTAAATTAATGTTAAAACATAAAAGGGTTTTCTTCGCTTATTTATTATACATATGTAAAAGGTGTCCTAAAATGGACACCAGATTTGAATTTGTCATTATTTGTGTAATATTTGTCAGCCCTATTAAAAAACCATTTGGCAGCTGATAGATTATGGTTAGTAAAAATAGTGAGTTGTGCGATAGAACAAAGCAAGATTTGAATTAATTAAAAAATAGTTTTTCTTCAAATTGATATATTTTTACTGTATCATTATGTTCACAGGATACGGTTATATAGGCGGGATAACACATAGGACAAATGGCCTCCACTGCATTGTTGGCACATACGTACGGTTTTGTCGAAATTTTCCATGAATGTAATGCATAAAAATGAATTTCATTAATGCAGCATTGAATTTCCTCCTTCAATGCACGTTGACTTTAAATAACCTCATAAAAAGAAATCCAATGGTGTTAAACCACGCGATTTAGGGGGCCATTTCTGAAATTTTTGAATTGTGGCCTATAGGCTTTCATTATTTCTTAAATATTGTTCAACAAAGAAAACGCGTTGTTCTTTCGTGTAATGTTCCATATTTACCAGCCCTAAACTATAAGCTGTCAAATATTTTTTTAAAGGATTGTCAGCACTTTATTCCAGGAATGGTGACGATTTCAAATCTTGCGTCATTTTTCTTATTCCTAAGTATATGCTTTATGCTTACTTTTTATCTTTCAATAATAAACAGCAAAGGGAGATGAAATTATTGAAATGAAACAATTCAAAGATATTTTTAAAATAGTATTTCTGGTATAAATTTTATAGATATTAATGAATCATTTTTTTTCATTTTACACTGCATTTTTATATCATCATTAAAATATTTTAATGAAGAAATTTTTAGATTAACTGAAAATTTAATAAATAAGATAAACTTATGCTATGCTTTTAGAATTATAAAAGTAAACTTGGAACAATAAAAACTAACAGTTGAAGTTTCCTTGTCTAGTAAAAATATAAAATACAGATATCCTTAATAATATAAAATTATCGTTGAAATGTTACACACTGAAAATAAAATAGATAATTCAACATTAATTATTCTTATTTCAATTTTATGAAAGAGTATTATGTTCATCAGGTTCATTTTAACATTCTTGAAATCTAAAAAAAAAAAAAATCTGTGTGGGTGGTAAGGTTTCATATTCCGATTGTGGGCTGATTTTATTAAATATAAGTTGTATTTATAGATTTCGTGGAAGTTAACCACTGCATTGAGGATCAAATGCCCTTTAATAGAAGACGCGTTAGGAGCTGGTGGGCGGAATTCCATGTAATTTTTTCAGAACATTCAGTCAAAAATAGTTTTAAAAAAGAGCCATTAAAGCAAATTATGAAGCTTAAATTCCAATATATATATATATATATATATATATATATATATATATATTTGTATAGACAAATATTCAATACGTTATTCTAAAATATCCTTTCTGATTTCAGTCTGATAAATATTTTTAATGAGCATTTCGAGATGCGGTTGGAATTTTAGGTATTGAATTCCTTAGTAATGATGTTATTTTTAAATTCTGTATCGCAGAATTATTTTTTGCTTTAAAAAGAAGTTTCGCGTTTCATCTATGGGATCTTAAAAGTAAAGACTATCAATTTTCCTATGAGTTTTTAAGTTAAATACTGAGTTTTTCTACAGTCCCTTAATAATTTACATTATTCTATTAAGAACAAAAATAAATAAACTGTCTACTTGATTTGGTATTTTTTCGGAGTTTCTGACAAATTGTAATATTAAGAAAAAAATTTTTATACTATAGACTATTTATTGATATGAATTTTTTAAAGGATTCAAACTATAAACTTTATTTAAAAACCCTTGAGAAATCCTAATAAAATTCATTAATATTTCTTCCAGTTTAATTTAGCATAGGCGTATTTCGGGAATATGCCCCAGATGATCCAATTTCTGCATTAAACAAATATTAACTTTCAGCATTAAAATAGCATTAAGAAGGCATGCTTTTTTTTCCATGCACGCAAAATGGTGCAACCTTAGGGGTTAATTTTTTTTCATAATTTTACGTAAATATGTATTTTTTTTCTCCATCGCTCCATCTCATTGCATAATCTGTTTTCTGATATTTGAGTAAATGAGCAAAAAGAAGAGTATTTACTACTTGATTACTAATTAGAAATACACACCTCGAAGTCACAATAACTAAGCTAATCATTGTCAGCTTAGATACAAAAAGACCTTCACTGTCACTTCAGTTGTTCACCAGTCACACTCTATCTCGATCTATCTTGCCTAATTAGTGTGGCGTGAGTAAATAGTATTGTTATACATTTTAGATGAAACTTTCTTTTTTCATGTAACTAGTTTCTGGCATTTCAAAATCTACTGTTTAGTAGTTATGCTTTATTTATTCGCTTTAAACTATTTTATTAAAATAACTAAAACAACCATATATATAAGATTAATTATATAAAAAGTTATCATTTATTCATGGCTATAAAATGTTTTAACCAGTTCATTGTGATAGTTAGAAAATCAGTATTTTCAACACAATTACGACAAAATTGTAAAAAAGCAAATAAAACTGTTAAGGAAATCTATAGATACTTCCGAGGTTTTATAGTTCTTAAAATGAAAAAAAAAACGCGTGATAATTAGAGGTATCGAAAAAAAATCTCAACAATTTGAAAGTAAATTAATCATAAATTAAGCTAATATATAACTATTCAGCTTAATGTTTCCAAACAATTTCTAAAGAAATTTATGAAAGCTTGAGGCTGTAGATAATTCCCTACCTTTACTAACTAAATATATTCTTTAATTTTAAAGCATATATTTTTTTAAAAATCAAGAATATAGTTATGAACTTGAATATTCTTGAATATATTTATAAATGTTAAACTATATTTACTTTTAACATAACATTTTGAACGTTAAAAT
>JAOUZG010012691.1:4740554-4800823 GCA_026289955.1 Argiope argentata
ATATATATATATATATATATATATATATGGAGACGAGTTTTAATTCTATTTTTAGTTATTTTAATGAAATATACCACAATTTTCAGAAAAGTCTATTAAAAAAATATTTTTTTGATGGAACATATTAGTACATAATGTGGTTCCGAATATTGCAGAGCAATAAAATGAGCCGTAAAAGAGTGTTATTATCTTGCATATTATATACACTGAAGAGACAAAAGTTATGGGATAGCAATATGCAAATATACAGATGGCAGTAGTATCGCAGCGAAAAAGTATAAATGCGCATTTGGTTTCCCAGAGCTTTCATTTGTGCTCAAGTTATTCATGTGAACAGGTTTTTCGTGATTTATGGCGGCAAGACGAGAATTAACAGACTTTGAACGTGGAATGTAAGATGGAGCTAGACGCATGGGTCATTTCATTGCGGACATCGTTAGTGAATTCAACATTCCAAGATCCATAGTATCAAGAGTGTGCCGAGAGTATGAAATTTCAGGCATCCCATCCCATCATGGACAGCGCAGTGGGCGACCACCTGCACTTAACGACCGAGACCGCCGACGTCTGTGTAGAATGGTCAATGTTAATAGACACGCAACACTTCGTCGAATAACTGCAGGAATCAATGAGGGACGTACGAGGGACGTGTCCGATAGGACTGCGTGGCGAGTTTTGTCTTCTTTGGGCTATGACAGCAGAAGACCGACTCGAGTGCCTTTACTGACAGCACGACATCACCTGCAGCGACTCTCCTGGGCTCGTGAGCATATCTACTGGTCCCTAGAGCAGTGGAAAACCGTGGCGTGGTCAGATGAGTCACGATTTCAGTTGTTACGAGCTGATGGTAGAGATCGAGTGTGGCGCAGACCCCACGAAGCCATGGACCCAAAATGTCAGCAAGACACTGTTCAAGCTGGCGGCGGCTGCATAATGGTGTGGGCTGTTTTTACATGGCATGGACTCGGTCCTCTGGTGCAACTGAACCGATCATTGACTGGAAATGGTTATGTTCAGCTGATTGCAGATCACTTGCAGCCATTCATGGACTTCACGTACCCACACAACGATAGGATTTTTATTTATTCTTTTAAGAACATTCCAGACAATTCCAGTGCATGATCTGGCCACCTAGATCACCCGATATGAATCCCATCGAGCATTTATGGGACATCATCAAAAGGTCCGTTCGTGCCCAAACTCCTGCACCATCCACACTTTCACAATTATGGACGTCTATACACACAGCATGGCTCAATATTCCTGCAGAGGACTTTCAACGACTTGTGGACTCCATAACACGTCGAGTTGTTGCACTTCGGCGGGCAAAAGGAGGACCCACACGATATTAACAGTCATCGCATGACTTTTGTCACTTCAGTGTATATATAAATGGTGTACTAAATCGACAAATGAACTGAATTTGCCACCATTATAGCAATAATTTTTTATTAACCCAAATAAAAAACCGTTTGTCCGCTGACAGTGTAGGGTTAGTAAAAAGGGAGCATTCCGCGATAAAACAACGCTAGTTTTAAATTAATTAAAATACACAGTTTTTTCTTTAAATTGTTATATTTTATTGAATTATTAAGTGTACTGGATAGGGCTATATATGAAATGCCACATAGGACAAATGGTCTCCACAGCGTTGCTGCCAAATACGCAATCTTCTGTCGAAATTTTCCATGAAAATTTTGCATAAATGTGGCTGAATTTTATTGGCGCTGAGTTGAATTTCCTCCTACAATGCAGTGCTCGTGGGATAGTTGGCATAGACCTTTGAAATTAAATAATCCCATAAAAAGAAATGTAATGGTGTTAAATCACGCGATTTAGGAGTTCATTTTTCAAATTTTTAAACTGTAGGCGCCAGACTTTCATCATATTTGAAATATTGTTCAAAAAATACATTGATCTATCGTGTAACGCTCCGTATTAACTAGCCCTAAACTGTAAGTTGTCAAATTGGTTTTTAAAAGAATTGCCTGCAATTTAGTGCAGAAATGGTGACGACTTCAAATCTTGCGTCAGTTTTAGGATACCCTTTTTATAATCCTAATTATTTGCTTTATTCTTATTTTTTTTTCCTTCTTTCAACTATAAAAGGTAAGGGGAAATGGAAATATTAAAATGAAACAATTTAAAAGTATCTTGAGGTTATTAGTTACAGTATAACTTTTATAGATAATAATAAGATATTTCTTTTATTATTTTGCACTTCATCTTCATTTCAATTTTATGATAATTTACTCAAGAAATTTTAGGACTAAACAAAAGTTTAATAATTAAGGCAAACTTAAGATACAAATTAAGCTTTCAGTAATATAAAAGAATAATTTAATAATGAAGCTTTTAGCATTATAAAAAATATTGAACAACAAAAACTATCAGGTGAAACTCCTCTGTACATATATCCTTAATATTGTAAAATTATCTTTAAAATGTTAAACACTGAAAACAAAATGAATAATTCAACATTAATTTTTCTTCTTTCAATTCTCAGAGTTTTGTGAATGAGTCGTATAAATCATCAGATTCAGTTTAAAATTCTTCAATTCTAGAAGTATAAGCTATATGGGTAGCAGGGTCTTAAATTCAGATTGTGGATAGATTTTACAAAAGATAGGTCGTATTTATAGATTTCGTGTAATTTAACCACTCCATTGAAGATCAAACGCCTTCAAATAGGAGAAGCGTGGGAGCTGATGGGTGGTATGCCATGTTATTTGATGGCAAACAAGAATCTAAACATACAGCTAAAAATAGTTTCAAAAAGGAGCCTTTAAAGCAAAATGTAAAGCTTGAATTCCAAAATCCACCAATATTTGTATAGGCAAATATTTAATACGTTATTCTAAAATATCCTTTCTGATTTCAGTCTTTGATAAATCTTTTTCCAGAGCAATTTGAAATTCTTTTGAAATTTTAGGTATTAAATTCCTAGGTATTGCTGTTATTTTTAAATTCTGTATTGAAGAATTTTTTTTTGGCTTCTAAAAATGTTCGTGTTTTCTCTATAAGATTTCAAAATAAATGCTTCTAGTTTCCAGGTTGGATATTTAAAGTAAATACAATCAATTTTCTTATGAGTTTTTAAGTTAAATGCTTAGTTTTTTTATGATCCCTTAACAATTAACATCAAGATTGCATAGTTAGAATAATAACCTAATTAACATCAAGATTAATTTAAGAAGAAAAATGAATAGATTGTCTACATTACTTAGATTTTCTTTCCAAATTTCTGAGTCAGTGTAATATTAAGAATATTTATTTACACTATAGACCATTTATTGATTGGAATTTGTTATTCAAACTATATACTTTATTTAAAAACAATTATGAAAACACAAAAAGATGCGCCAGCATTTTCTCCAGTTTAATTTAGATTAGACTTATTTCGGGGAGGTGCACCAGATAACTCTATTTCAGAACTAAACAAGTATTTAGCCCATTCTTTTCCAAGCTTACAAAATTGCACAGGCAGCGAGTTTACTTAAAATCGATTTCACATAAATCTGCATTTTTTAACCATTATTCTATCACCTTGCACAATCTGTTTTCTGATATCTGAGTAAATGAACAAAAATAAACGTATTTATTGCTTAATTACTGATTAGAAAAGTACGCATATCAGTCACATTAACTAAGCTAATTATTGCTGATTCAAAAACACCTTCAATATGACTTCAGTTTGTTCACCGGTCACATTCTATCTCGATCTATCTTGCCTAATTATTGTTGCGTGAGTAAGTAGTATCGTTCTACATTTCAGATTAACCTTTTTTTTTCATGTAACTTGTTTCTGGCATTCCAAAATCCACCGTCTTGTAGTTATGTCGATATTTTCGTTTGAACTTATAATATAATATTTTATTTAAATAACTAAAATAACCATGTAAATAGGAATGATGACAAGAAATAATTATCATTTATTAATGGAAATAAAAATTTTAAACCCCTTCATTGAGATATTTAGAAAATGAATATTTTCAACTCAATTAGAACGAAATATGAATAAATGTAAATAAAACTGTCACGGAAATCTAACGATACTTCCGAAATTTTAGAGTTCTTAGAATAAAAAATGAGTCACGTGATAACTAGAGAAAACCAAAAAAAAAAATCTCGACAATATGATAATAGATTAATCATAAATTAAGCGAATATGTAAGTATTCTACTTAATGCTTCCTAAAAAATTGTTAATGAATTTTATGAATCCTTGAAGCTATAGATAATTCTCTACCATTATAAACTAAATATGTTCTTGATTTTAAAAGCTTGTATTTGAAAAAAATTTCAAGAATATATTTATAGACTTAAATATTCTTTAATATATTTATAATTATAAAACTAATATTTTCATACATGTCTCCTTCTTATTAGAAGTTATTTTTACTAATATCAGACTTTCAAGCTAAAATTATTTAGGTTAATGTCAGTATTTCTAATGAGCTTCAAAGAAATAATTACTCTCTCGTTTCAACTTTTTTTATTAACAATTTACAAACATAAAATATTAAGATTTTTTTCACATTTTTTTTCTTTATTTAAAATGCAAATATTAAATATAAAGAGTTTTCTTCCTCTTAAACATTATAATTTTTACTATAAATTTAAATGTTATTAAAAATTTTTTATTATGTTCGCAATTATGATATTAGAAACCACAAATTCATGGTAAATTAAAGCTACAAAATCACAAATATAAGCTTATTGAAACTGCAATCAACGAAAAAAAAATGTCACTTATTTCAATTTGTCCTTCGGTATTTTTTAAATTAAATTAACATAATTTCTAACTTAATGAAAGTGATTAAAGCGCAAATAAATTTCTTCTAAATTTAAATCAAATGGAAATACTTTTATTTTAATGTACCACTATTTTTTTCAACGTAATTTTAATTTAATAAAACGTGCATTTTATCAAATGCACTACACTCAGGAAAGAAAGTGGGGTTTTTTTTCTGAAAAAGACTGCAACATTAACTATTCGTAAGTAAATCTGTCCTTGAAAGCAAGTATTATAAAGAAAACTTCATAATGGGGATATTTTCGACGATGTGGCTTTATTAATCCTTGTCCCAAGTTATTAAAGTCTACAAAAATTATTATTTGGTTGTAGAAAAATGACGTCAACTGCTACCCTATATAATTCTTTATATATCTGATAATTTATTAAAGAAGATGCTTACATCTTATTTAATGAAGGGTGTTGTAAATTTTTCTGAGTGGGTATCTAATGTTCAGATGTAATATTAAGAAATAGAAGAAACTGTAGGATGTTTTTAAATGCAGATTTAATGTGTCCCAATTTAATTTTTTTTTCCTGTAACGTTAGATATTCGACTTTAAAATAGGCAATTACTTTCTAGGGATGAGAAAGGAATTTGTAATTTTATTTAAAAATGTGAAAAAATAACTTAAGTATGAACTAATAAAGCAAAATGAGTTTTCTCTTTATTCTTTTTTGCAACAAACTAAAAAGAAAAAACCCCTTCTACTGAAGCTACTGTTTCTCTTGGCTTACAATAAATGCTTTTGTATATAAAATGCAATTTCGTACATAAGATTTCTTAATAAGTTCTCATAAAAGAGAAAATTTTTATAGCGAATTATTTCTTCTCTGCCATTTTTGGCAAACTCTTGTTTGGGCGTATTGATCCAAGTCTTATCTTTGTTTCATTAATAGCAGATCTCTAAAAATTTGCAGTTTCATTTTTTGATAGTCATATTATGTCAATACTGTTTTAAAGAATGAGTATGTTTAATCTGTTTCGGGCTCTTGATAGCGCCTGTGTACTTCCGTAATAAAATTAATTTATGTGACAAGACATAATTAAAACGTTATAGCTCTTATCATTTAACGTATAATTTGAAGCTGTCTTTTATTGGGTATATTGTAATAGTTCAAGAGATTAATCAAAAATTTTCAAAAATTCTACTAAAATTACGTTTGATGCTTTATTAACAAATTAAATGAAATCTTTCGTGCGAAATGGTCAGGAGCATCAGCTCTGAGATCGATTTTAAGAAAACCCCGCTGTAAGTACGGACATGGCATGTTAAACGTGTCTTCAATCGTTAAATGTTATTCCATTGTCGTATTAAAGAGGTTTTGAGAGTAAGATCTCATTACAATTTTCAGAAATCTCCTCCGATGAAATTTTGATCACAATCGGAACGTTGATTCCTGCTTTCCAAAAGTTTCAAAATGGAAGTTAAATAATATTCTATCTTAAAATCAATCTTATATTTCATAAATCTTAAATTAACAATTCATATCAAAGAAAAAATGTTTAAAGATATAGAGTTTCCTAAATGACGCTTGAAACAGTAAAAATAGTTGATTTTATATTCAAAATGGCTGACTTGCTTATTTTATTTATTCGCAACTGCGTTATTGCCTTTTTTAAGGGAAAGTTTTAAATTTATTTTACACTCTATGAAGTCCAATTCTAAACATTTATTGGATTATTTATCTATAATAAATGCATTTTAATATATAATCGTACAAATCTATATTATAATTAATTTATGAGTTAGATTTTTCTTTCATTTTTTTTTTGAAATGCTGCCTCAATTTTGAAATTTAATCTAATTAATTAATTGCTCATTAAATTTTGAAAAGTTAAAATATCCTTTTATCACCAGAAATCCAACAGTAAGCAATTTATTGCAATTTATTTTTAGAGCTTATATTTCTATTTGATGAAACTACGTAATTTCAATTTTTTTCGGTATTATATAATATTTTGTAAAGTTATTTCATAATTAATATGTGTTCAAATGAATTAAGCCTCTATAATTAATTTCACCTTTTTTTATAAAAAATCTAATGGATTTAAATGTTACCCATTAATAATCCTACAAACCCCATGTTTGACATAATTTAGCATCTATTATCAGAAACCATCGCATTCCTGAACAATATTTTACTGGATATTTATCATCAAAAATAATCCCTTTCTTGCACAATATTTCTCCAAAAATGCCTTCATTGGGAATTGTACCATATGCTGTTTTAAAATTCAAACAACCGAATCTAAAAGTAAAAGGAGTTTCTAAAAGCGCATGACTTTTTGTGTACATAGATGCAAGATAACCCAAGCTTTCCTCCTTCAATTTAGGTTCCAAAATATAGTGAAATGCTCTCTTGGGATCAAAGCGATTTGAGAAGACAGAGAGTTGCGATATTTACATGGCTGCGACTTTTAAATATTCATAGAGTTTTAAAGTTCCTATGAAGAAATTTTATTATTATGAAATATGAGACCAAAATTTTATACATAAATAACTAATTTCGTGGTAATGGAATATGCCTTGAAAAATTATTCATTTTAGGAGACATCTATGAAGGGTAAAGCAAAACTGAAACATATTTGTTTTGATGCATATTTCATTTAACAAACTCTTATTAGGTTTCAATTTTAGGTTTTTTAAAAATGTTGTTCGGTTCCAACTTTAAAAAACGATTGTTAATTCGTATTAATTTTACTTTTAAATATTTAGAAAAGTTCTATTCATATTCTATAAAAGCTTTTTAAGCAAAAAAAATTCATTTCAGTTGTGTTTGCTAGACATGATACCTTTCACATAAAAATCTTAAAATATCCTTCAGCAAAATTCATTTTTATTAAGAAATTTAATTTTAGTATTTTTTTAATTTTCAGTAAAGGATATAAAGTTTTTTAAATAGAAATCTCTTCTAAAATTATCAAATTAATTAATGCTTTCTGGTAAAGTAAAAAGATGAGAAGTATTTTAATAGAAATTATTTCTCAAATTATTAAATCGCTTTCTTACCAAACTTCACATTTTTTACTAAAATCCTTTTTGTTATTCTTGCTCATTTAGAAATTTTATTCTTATTCTTTAGCAAAATCCCTCGACATTTTCTAAGAATTCCCTTTAAACTAATAAGTTTGACGAATAATTTATACGATAAAAATATTGTTGACTTCTCTTGAAAAATTGGAAAGCAATTTTCTTTACCTTTAAACAAGATCATATTGTTATCATCTTTTTAAAATAAATTTTAATTCAGTCGATATTATTATTATATTTTTATTATATTATATTCATATTGGATAACATTCTAAGAACATTTGGAAACTTTTTGCAAAATTAATATTGAATGAATTTCTTTTCTATTAGTGAAAATGATACATTTTATGTTATCAAAATAAATAAATTTTCTTTCTTAAAAATATGATATCAATAAAATTAAATCAAAATTATTGGAAAAATTAGTTTTGAAACTATATAAGTTTTTTCAGTGAAATGATGATTTGAAACTTAATTTTTTTTATTTGTTATAGTTAAATTATGAAACAGAATTTCACTTTTTCCTTTCCAAAAAAATATAGATTTATTAATCCTTTATCAGATTAAAAAACAAATCAGGAATTGAATAATTAATAGCGTCTTCCTCTTCATATGTCATAAATTAGATAACTCCTATATTGCGAAGAAATAGAAACACTGAATTTATGATCCGATACGAATGGTAACACAGGTAATCAGTTGTAAAAGGTAGTTAACTGCATATTCTGTCTTCTCCTCTGTTCAAACACGAATGAATATAGTGAAACGAAAGTGTGACCAACTCAGTATTGTGGTCAACTATTGCAGCATCCCCAAAGAAAACAAGAATGGTACAATGAGTCAGTCTCACAGACATTCATCTTCTCAATCTTATATTCAGATGCTCTCTGACCGATTATCTTCAATATTTTCTTGTTTTAAATAAAATTATTCAGAAATAATCCAATATTCCTTTTCCAATATTAACTTAAAAATAAAAATACAAGTTAAACATACATTAATTAAATACGCCCCAATCCATTTGTTACAATGTTATATAACAAGTCATAATGCATTCCTTCACTCATGGTTGGTACAATAAAACTTACCACTCTTAGAGGTCTGTGCCGAACATTCTATGGACAAAACTGACATGATATTTGAACCCTAGACGCTTGAGATATGTTAAATAAAACATTTGCACACAATTAGCATTTTTGCTGCATTGAGGCACGAACCAGCAAAATTCTAGGTCCCACACTGTTATTTTAATATCTCACCGACATGGAATAAATGCTTTTCAGCATCTATCGCCTATATTCTATGCCATTAAAACCCATAAAAACCTCGCAGTGCCACCTATCGGTGATTTTTGTACTAATTTTTTATTTAATGTTATCAACTGATCTAATAATTATTTAACAATATTAATTAATCTGAAATGTCTATGGTTAAAATTCTATATCATTAGGCCATAGAACGCTCTCTATAGTGCTCTAAATATAGAAAAATTAACTGAAGCAACTCTGTATATCGGCCCATTTTGGAACATCGTTTAACATTTAAATTTTAAATATTAAAATTTTAAACATATAATGTAAAGAGACAAATTTTATATCACATAATATATAATTTCATAATTAAAGGATATTTGAAATATTTATGTTTTAATTATCATATTAAATTATGCATTATAAGAAAAAAATATTTTTCGGCCTTTTATGTTAGAAAATCCAATTTATCATATTCAGAAATTCCTTCCTCTTTTTCATAAATTTATCTCCTCTGTCATCTTTTAGGTATCACTGAATCTTTTACTCATTTCTTATTCAAAACTTCAAGTTTCCAGTATTACTGAAACACCATGAGAGAATAATATATCTTCATTGCGTCAAGAATACTTTAAAGAAAAGAAGCATAAAATATTGAAAGCGATAAATCAACGTTTTACCGGACCAAGCATAGTCCATATGTTCCCTAAAAGCTTCTTTGCGCTTCCTAAAATACAAAAAAAAAAAAAAAAAAATATCACAAAATCTATTTCTTTTTCGAGCGATACTTTTCTTATTATACACAAATGTTACTCCACGTGAAAAACAACGCGGTGTAGCGGAGTAAGTATTTGAAAGGCATCCAAGAAATAAAATCCAATAATCTTCCTTTCCTCTTTTTTATAGGCAACCTGGAATTTGATCCCTTTTACATATCTTCTCGATTTTTTCCGTTTCTTCTCTACTAAGAGAATGTGACAATTGTATAGGACATAATCTCTTTATCAGGCGTATTTTTCTTTTAACGGCTGGAAATACCAAGTGAAGTATTTTTAGCATTAATTCTCGGATTAACGGAATGATTGCCAGAATAAGAACATTCTTTTTCTCCAATATAATGAATTATTGGAAGAAGAATTTATTATATAGCTATGAATGATGGTTCACTCTCTTGTTATTAAATTATAATATGCTAATAAAAATGAAAAATACAATACTATGAAGTGAAGAGCGTGAAGTTAGCGCAGAAGACTTTTACTTGTAAGAATCATTTTCCTTTAATTGAAGGAATAAACACTTTTGTCTTTAATTGAAAGAATAAACAAAGTTATACATGTTTGACAATATAATATTTCTGATGTATTGATTTTGATTGTTGTTCGTATGTTTTTTAAAACATTTGCTATTACAGCATATATCGAAAATATTTATTGGCATAATTGCTTATTAATTCTATTGTATGCTTTTGTATGATTTAACTGTACTTATGTAAAGCTCTTATTCGTAAAATATATTTAATTTATTCATTAATTCATTATATATAGATAAGAATAAACTATTTAAACATTATAGCTTTAAACTTATTTATAAACTTTTAGTAGGCTTCTATTTATATAATGGAAAAAACAATATTTTACCGTTATTAAATTTACATGTTTTATCCTAATTATGAGTTATATAGAGTACCTCGATGATTATAAAGAATAAAAACTTAGATGAATCAAATCTAAAACTACGTATAGCCGCAAACAGAATAGCTTTAAATCAAAATTCAATATGCAGAATTTACATCAATTAGCAGATAAAAATAAAAATGATATAAATATAGGTATGTTAACTTATTTATAAATCATGGCATAATGTTTGAAACAATAATAATTACAAGATGCACTCCTTAAATATTAAATTTAATTTTTGCTATTAATGTCACAAATTTTTCAATTGTAAACTTATTCATTTATCCCTGAAAATGTAAAAACTTAAAAAAATATAGAAATTTTGAGAGCATCGATATGATTTATACCCAATTATTACTATAAAATCCCACCCGTCATAGACACACGGAATATAAGAATAATATTTCATTCAAAATAACTGCCTAGTAGTTATAAAATAGCAGAATCTTGTATTTTCTGGTTAATTTTTTGCAGTATTTAGACAATTCATTCGACAAATGCATACAATTGATTCAGTTATTAAGTATTCCTATTCGACACAAAGTACATTTTTTATCGCATATCATAATCGACCGAGTAAGACTGTTTTTTTAAAGAAGCATATTATAAATCTTCTAAATCATTTCTTCGTGAATAAAGAATATTAACACTATCTTAGCGTTTAAAAGAAATTTTCTTTTGAATGTGTGTGTGTGTGTGTGTGTGTGTGTGTGTGTGTGTGTGTGTGTGTGTGTGTGTGTGTGAGAGAGAGAGAGAGAGAGAGAGAGAGAGAGAGAGAGAAACATAATTCTGTATTTGAAGCAGAGGTAGTTTTAAACACAGAAGAGAAAATATCGAACTTTTTAAGTTCGATTTATTGCATTTTGGCAGGCACTCATTATGTACAATTACCGCAAAAAAAGGCACGTCTGTACATATAACGGTAAAAAGCAGAAATCATTCATCCCTTGTTTTATATACCATGAGATTTGAGTAAATCTGACACGAATCTACTCTGACAGGAATTCTACCAGATGTCGACCTTGACAAGGGAAATGCAAAAATTCTTTAGAAAAATCTGTTTACATCAGCGAATATCTATCCCTTTACTCGGCATGTCGGAATCTCTGGCGCAGTATTTTTTCAAAGCTTCAGTTGTTTTAATTAAATAGAACACGTAGAATAGGATCAAGAAATAAGAGAATATTTTAGAATGACTGATATGGACTGAACCAAGTTAAAAATTAGGAATCTCATTAGGATCAAATTAAATTTTAAAATATCAGCACACACGCACACACACGCACACACGCATACACACACACACACACACATTGTGCTTTATTATAAGTAAAGATAATTACCATTGTCTTTAAGCGTAGATTTTTAAAAAATTCATTGATTTATTTTGAGCATAAAAATTTTATAAAAATTTGAGATTTTATAATTTCCAAATAATTTGGGTAATCAAGCCTTTTTATCTAACTGACATGATCTCAAAACCCTACGGGGTTCATTTTAATATAAAAGTATAATATTATAACATTTTTATTTAATTATATAATATGTATATAAAATTATTATAAAATATTATATAATATTTATATGAAAGTATATTCAAAATGTTCTGGATACTCAAAAGGATACTCAAAAGATAAAAGTCATAATAAAAATTATTTTTAAAATCTATGTGTGTTTCTTGATATGTGATTGTACAAAGATTATTTATTCCCTGTCTGATGATCTTTTTTAATACATTATTTATTATTTACAATATTTTTGAATGAGCCAATAATTGTTTAATAATTGAAATATTAGAATATTTTTTAAATGAATGAACAAATTTTACCAATGTGTGATTTTGAAATTTTAAAAAGGAATAAAACTTCATCATTTTTTTACAAATTTTAATATTATTTTATGATAATAATAAATTTGTTATATACTACTTATTCCTACTACAATTCTTTCTTCTATCTATTACTTTCAAATTTTTATAATATCCATTTAAGAGAACAAAAATGTCAAAGAAATAGTAAAAAAAATGTCCTGATTAAAACTTCATTACTAGAAATTTAATTTTGGTTTCACGTTTATTAAATATCAATACTTGGAGCAAAGAATTATTTCCGGTGTAAATTTTTCTCCGCAATGATAGAAAAGTTTCATGAACAGGGAAAATGAGAAACATTGATTGATGATCTAGACTGGTAATTAGTTTGTATCCTGAATAATTCTAGTAATTACAACAAAATGTTCCCTTTGCAAATTTTCATTTTCCGTTATCGAAAAAATTATTTTGAAAAAGTAATGTTCTAATAAATTAGATTTTACTTATGTCTGCATTTAATTCACTTTTAAAACTGCAGAGTGTTTCATGAGTATATGTAGAATATTCTTTAGAATAATAATTTAATTCCTGATAAAAAATTTCTTATATCATCTGAAAGTGATGCTAAGTTATAACATTCTCAAAGACGACTATTTCCTTGGAAATGGTTTGTAGCTTTTAATTTATTTATGCTTATTAATAAAAGTAATTTATAATCATAAATTTAATCTTTAACTTTAATAGTCATTTTTACTAATAGATAGTTTGTTGAAAATGGGACATATTTACAGGTATGTAAAAACAAATTTAATAAAAACATCACTATCTATAAAAATTATTTCTGCACTGTAATAAAAAGAATTTATTAATAAATACAACTTATTTTCATGACTAAGTCAGCTGACAAAGCTATTTACAGATTTTATATTATTAAAAGGTTTTTCAGCATACTTAATTTACACTGAAAATAAAAGTTATATATCTACTCATTCACAACATCATGTTTTTATATTGTATGTTATTTTTGTAAAATAAAACAACTAAGTGTTAATTGTTCAGTCGCAATTCACAACCTCATGTTATTTTTGTAAAGTAAAATATTACATTTTTTTTGTAAATTTTTTTTCGTATCCAACAATGGAACGGGATACTAAAATAGATTCTTTGATTCAGTATCCGAATTTACTTAAGAAAGATAGAACAGCTTGTATTCTTCGAAAGTCTCTCAATTGAACTAAGAAAAATGAAGCTTCTTGGAGAAAACAAGAAAACTACGAGAAAGGTAAGCAAAACGTTTTCTTCTTTATTTTTCTTTACAATACCTTGAGTCAACATTCAACAGAATGAAATCTATAATGATATAAAATCAGATTTTATTGCTTTTCAGAATGTTTATTTCTTTCAATTTATATTAAAAATGGAATAAAATGGATGTAATATTTGATAGTAATATATGCATTTAAAATTACTTTTATTCAATAAATAAATAAATTTAAAGTTCACTTCAATTTTACAATAAAATATTTAATATTGAATTAGACTCACATGAATTAAAAAAGCAAAATAGTATTCAATTTTTTTCTTGAAATAAAATTTTTGCTTTGACATTCATTCTGATTTTTTCAAAACATTCATTCTGATTTTTGTTTGAACTCATTGGTATTCTTAACTTAGTTCTTTTGTAATTTGAGACTAGCAGTTTTTGAAATAAAGCAAAGGTAAATAAGTTAAGTACTTTTTTTTATTTTGTTTTGTTTTAAAGTAAAACATTTATTGAAAATTTTCATTCTTTTTCATGATTAAAATGAAAAAAAAATTGATTTCATACTTTAAATACTCTTCATAATAGAATAAATTAATTATAAATATACTAATAAAGTTTTTTTTCTATTTTTAGGTTCCTAATGTTAGAGAAATGAAAAGAAGAAACGAAGAGAAATGGAATTGGTTAAAGAAAATATTTATCTTTTAAAAATATTTCATCTTCAAATCCATCTCATTTGAGAAAAAATATTCTATTATTATTGAAAAAAAAGAATATTTTTTATTTGAAATATCTTAATCTAGGTGGAAGGAAGAATCCATCATTGTATATAGACGGTATTAAAAGAAAACATATTAAATTTACTTTTCTCTACATCATATAATAAAAGAAACTTCTATTAGGCTAGACCTGAAGCATATATCCAAGGATTTTCAATCAACAGTCTAGGGGAAAAGATTGCATTCATTTCTTTTCCAAAGGAAATGCTTATTTTTAAAGCATCCTGGAATAAAAAAAGAATGCATGCTGAATTTTGCAAGATTAATATGCAAATTCACCAGATATATTTATAAGATGTTAGCTAGAGCATTTTCTTCAGAAGATTGAACTATCTAAATGTGGAACTCTCATCTAAATGCGGAATCCAAGAATAATGCCTCAGATATCCTGTTTTAGGCAAATATGGATTACTTTTATTGCTTTATGATATTCTACTATGTATATCAAAGTAAAATTATTTTAATTTTAGAGCTTTCTTTTTTCTTTCAATAAAAAAAATTACTAATCTGAACGAACGTGTAATCATATGATTTTGAAACTGATCCATTCTGAATTTGAAGAAAAATCTGTTTCAATATGATGCAAATTCTGGTTTCTGTTTTGTCATTTTTATGGCAGTTCAATATTCTAACGAAGATTTCTTCTTCAAAAAATAAATTTCTATGAAAAAAAATGGTTTGATATAAAGTATTTCTGAAAATATGAGAAATGCAGAATATAAATTATAACTGCTTGTTTAAAAAAGACTATTCTTGTATATAAACATTGAATCATGTACTCTTTTTCTAATACTACATTTTGAAAAGAATTTTTGATTTGGAAGTTAGCAGTTATCGTTTGCATATTCTCATTCAATTGATTAAAAGAAAGCGATGAAAAAAAGAGTTGAAGAGCTTGTTGCTCAACTATTACAAGTTCCCATGAAAATAATCTTCAAAAATTGTGATCGACCAACCTTACTACATCCCAGATGTATGGTCACAAAAAAATGGATACTAAAAGTACGCAGTTTAAAAATATTCGAAGTATTAAGTATAGACTATTTATAATTATATGTTGTGATATGTATTTTAATGTATATTAAATAAATAATATTTTGGTAATTGTGTCATGATTCATCAGTTATTGAATACTTTGGATATGGATTGTAATAAAACCAGTTAATATTGTTATCTTTATTACATTAAAATACTTTTTGTTCATAGTTTTAATACGAATATGTAGTTATGAAACAATTATTTAGCCCCAAAATGAATTTATTACTAATATTGTAAAATATTATTCATATTTTAATCTTTGTACAGGCTTAAAATTATAATAACTAGGCCTTGAAAACATAAAAAAATTACATTGAAATATCCATTCTTGCAGTTCATTACAAATGAAATAATATCGCTTCTTTTTTATGAACTTATATGATATTTGGTGTGACATTTTGACGATAAACATTTTAGGAATCATTTTAATAAACAACAAAAAAATAACACCTTACTCTTACCTTTACGATTTCTTCACATTTTCGATGATTTTTAAGTATGAAAAAATTTATTTCAAAAAAATTTTCATACTTATCAAAAGTATTTATTAAAATAAATTTTTTTAAAATTATTTCTTTGGAATTAATTCCCAAGATTAATGAGAACTTTCTAAGTAAAAAAAATTTTCAAGCAAAATTATATGCTTATATATTTATATTTATAAACTTCCAGACAAATATCCATGATTAATTATCAAATGTAATAAAAGTGCATTGCAATTCCTTAAAGAAACATTGAAGAGAAATAAACAAATAAACAATATGAATTTTAAAAATTATTTTCATTGCTAAATAACATATTTTGAAGATACTTTTTGTTTAGATTCATTAATTCTAAATTTTTCTTCCCTTCATTAATTAAATTATTATGCTAAATTTTTATTTCATTTCTATTATTAATGGAAAATAAATAAACTATATCCATTCTATATGTAGAATGGACATATAATGAATGGATATATAAATTATATCCATTCATTATATCCAAATAAATAAATTATTTATATTCTCTAATATTAAATTAAAGGAGAAAATGTTTGTAGATGAAAGAAAATTTTTAAATATTATCATTTTTTAAACTTTGTTAGTTATATTTAAATTTTCTTCGCCAATCATTTTGTTACTATATTAAGCACAATACTTCTTAATTATGCTTCTGCCTAAAATTCTGATTGAATTTTTTGGTCAAAAAATATTTACTATTATTAAGTAGGGAGCAAAATTCTTGACAAAATTGACACGTGATAGGTACAAATTTCTAGCAAATCTTTGTTTCCCTTTTAATCATAAGGGTGAAAAAAGGGCATTTCTAATATAGTTTCATTATACTGCAAATCTATAAGTTCGTAGAATAATCAAAGAAGCGTCGCCCAAATTATCGCCAAAATAAACAATCTGACACTTCCTATGAAGGAGGATTTGTTTATATTAGATCAAAGAGGCAAGGAACTTAGGTTCAGGTGGCTTTTTTAGCGTAGATGCAATTTAGTAGCTTTTCCTTTGGCAGTGTTACTACAAATACCATATGAGCCACTTATTCCGAAGAGAAGCCCATAAATTCTTATACAGAATCGTCGATATTGTTTTTTTAGATCAATTATTATCTTTTATCTCTCTCTGTCTCTCTCTCTCTCTCTCTCTCTCTCTCTCTCTATATATATATATATATATATATATATATATATATATGAAATAAAAATAAAGTTCAGTTGGTGCTGTGAAACAGGTCTCATCGATTAGATAGTAGTTCTATGCCTTTGCTGTAAAAAAAATGGTGGTTGATGTTCTTGCGTAAGTCCTTCCTTCATTTCATCGTTCGAATGGAAACATGCCCCTGTAATACTCTCTTAATTATCCCCAAGATGTGGAAATCATGGGGTGACAAATCCAGAGTGTTCGGTGGTTTTCCTACATTTCCCAATGGAATTTTTAAAAAAATGTCTGGGTTTCATGGAGGACGCGTGGGAGGGCAATATCATGCAGAAGGATTGCTTGTTGTGTAAGAATTCTTGACCATTTGCTTTCCCTTAGTTTCGTTTTAAAACTGCAATAATCATTTTAATACTTTTGTCATAATGATAATCATATAATAATTTTGATTTGAAGCAGATTGAAGAGTCGTAATCAAAAATCAGAGATAAGGCATGTTGAGTTTTTAATTTCTTTTTATTCCATCTCGAGATGCTCGCATTATTTGCATTACAAGCAGTGCGGACACTAATGCACAAGAAGGCAAAAAGGCATAAAAAGGAACAATAATATTTTAACCTGTCTTATATACCATGATGTTCTCTTAAATCTGACACGTCATAAATGTTTACAGGAATTTTTACATGTCTTGACCTTATTTTGACCTTGATAAGAGGAACGCAGGAATCCTCTAATATAATCTCTTTACATCAGTGACTTACTATCCATTCACACGGCACGTGTACCCATAGACACATTATCTTTATAATACTTCATTTGATATATTAAATAGAAAAAGTTGAATGGATAAAAAAATGTTAGAACCTTTTAGAATGAAGTTACTATGGACTAAATGAAAACAAAAACTTTGGGAATTAGAATTAAAATTAGAATTTACATTATCATTACATATATATTATCTTTAATCTATAGTAATCAATAGGGGAAATAAAATTCAAAGAAGCGTGTGAAACAAAGCTCAAAGTCTCAATTGCTCATCAGGGAATAAAATTATTGTAGATAACGAAAGTAATGAAAGTATAAATAAATAATAGTAAGGAAAATGCACATTAAGTAAAGGTAATCAGAAATGAAAGTAATGAAAAATAAATCACAAATAAAGAAGAACTTAAAGAATACGTACCAAATTCACCATGTGGTAAAAAGCTGAAGCAATTGGAGGGGTTTCGTAAAACTACTTAGGAGGGAATGTGTGAGGGCGAAATGTGAAAGCCAAAAACATGCGGCTGCGACGAATATTAATTTCGTAAATTATGTTGGATCTTTTAGATTTCGGTAGGATATTCTACAAAATTTACAAGAATACATTTCGTATATTCGTATATTTTACTAACTCATAAGAGTTAGTAAAATATACGAAACTCAGTTAGCAATGAAATCCATTGCTTTTTAGGTAATCTCAACATCAACAAAAAACCCAAATCTGTCTTTGAGCCGTTGATGATTGGCCTTAAGATGTAAGTAAAATATTACGATTCAGGGTAGTGTTGGTGAAATTATTTAATATTACGACTGGGTCCCTTAAAAGGTTTGCTTTTATCTTTAAGATGTGCCGTTTGGCTAAAATATATAAGTTCTCTTTAACTATTTTTCCAGGCACCGTTAAATGAAAATAAATATTTACCCTCAATAATTTTTGCAATCATTTTTTGAATCAAAATATTTTGATTTTTTAAAACTTTTGTTTCAAATTTATATTCTATCGTTGTTTTATTGCAGTTGGTTGTTCATAGTTGTCACTAAGCAAGCCTCACAAACTCATGCCAAATTCAATCTACATGAAACCCTTCATTTACATCGACCTTTCACCCACGAGGAGAATTTGCTGTCTTTACTGCAGTTAGTAGTCCTTAGTTGTCACTAAGCAAGCCCTACAAACCCAAGCCTAATTCCATCTGCATGAAACCCTTCAGTTGCTTCGACCTTTCACCCACGAGAACTAAGTACTTCTGGGTTAGGATTCCTTTTCTTTGTGATTAACGTCTTTACTTTTATTTCTGATTAACCAGCATATTCAACATTTTTCTTTGTTTTTTTATTTATCCTTTCTCTAATTTGTACAGCTTTTTTTTCAATCTCGTTAACATTGGTCAATTATAGCATTGGAAGACAGTATATTTTACTTAATTGTACGAAATTGTTGCGGAAAATTCTATAATTCGTTTTTCTTTCATACATTAACTTTATTATTCTGGAAACTGAATTTCTTTTCGAAAAGAATATTCTTGATTTTTATATCAAACAGTACTGGCGATTCTGTTGCAATTTAAATAATTGAAACGACATCGGTTTGAAACGGTTGAATCCTTTATTTACATTTTAACATTATTGATTATAGGTTCAGTTACAGAAATGAGGACTTTAGTAATAGTGAAATTATGTATGAAGCTCTTGATATGATTTTTAACTTAGCTTATATTTTATTTATTCTTATGATTTGAATCAAAATGTTACTTAAATAAATTTCTAGCATATAAAAGAATTATTTACTATATTCTAAAAAACTTACAAAAATCATAGGCTGGAGGCTTAAAGATTACTGTGGAGATGCTTATTGACGGTGATAACATCTATCAAGTGCTTTATTCACTTTTTAGCTACTTTTCTTTCATTGCATGCTGTATTAATTTTTATGAAATGATTTAAAAATTGTGTTTTTAAATCATTTCATAACAATGGTATTTAGTATAATCTAAAAATTTCTATTCTCACATTCAGTAACTTCAAAAATCTCTGATACAAATCTCGATCAGCTACTATTATTTCTTAATATTTTCGAGGAACAATATTTTATAATATTAATAAACTTAGTATTTTTTTTATTTTTCACAACCCTTAATTTAAAAAAATGATAGTAAGGTTATAGTTTCGTAGGACGTTGAATTCACATCCTTTTATCTGCATGTTCGAACCCTCGAGCCGGAGACTCTCGGAGTGTGTATGTGATGGACGTTTCATCTGTCATGGTCACAGAGTCCTAAATGTTGAGAGTACTACCACTAAGGCTGCTGGGTCAGAGGTGATCGTTCTCTGTTCTAGATCTAAATTACGATCTGTGGATGAATGAATGTTCACCCCTTAAAAAGGGTTTGTTACGTGTGCGAACTAGAAATAAGATTTCTCTCCTAGGGTGCCCAGGGGTCAATACCCTTAGAAGCTTTCTCCCATGGGGCACTTCGTATTTGAGGATGAGATGCTTCCGGTACGGTGGTTGGATCTCGTCACTCATGTCAGGTACACTAATAAGTGGGTATTGGACTCCTCCCATCGATGATGGGCCGTACTTGGTATGGGGAGGGTTGTACCGTAGCCGGTAATAGCCATTAGGACTCATTCACAGTTCCCACCCATGTTGCCGTTACGGCGGACCGGCCATTCACTCTTTTGGTTAATCCGTGTGCCTTCATGGTGAGTCGAAGAGTCTGTCTATGACATATCCTCAGAAGCTACTGCAGCCCTTCTTCCGTTGTAAAGCGGAACGCAAGAACTACAATAGCAGTACTACTGTTTTTAATAGTTGGTTCTTTCTATAATCTTCACATATACACAATCCTTTCTCTAATCTTCAGGGTCTTTGAAATTTTCTACACCTTCTATGGAGGATTTTTACGTTATTATTTTTATTTGTTGAGATCTCAAAAGACTGAATACCTTTTTTATAATGCTGGCTTATATTTTAACTATTATTTAAGTTTATTATTCACTTAATGTTAAAAGAAAATAAATTCCAAATACAGAGGGATTATAGCGTAGCTTACACTGCTTGGAGGCATCTTAACATTAATAGATGTATCAGACAAAAGATGATAAAATATAAAATAATTTTCATATGGTCGATACTAAAATGTAGATGAATTTTTCATAGTTTCAAAAAAAAGTGATGACATATATTATATATTCATACTTTATTTCATTTATTTCTATAAGTACATTTTTATCTCACCAGCATTAATGTTAATTTTTCACGATCCATTTCTCATGTATTTATCACAATGTTTTCGTTTCGATGGTGCAGAAATTTCTCCTATCTTTATTGACACATGACGCAATATTCTTTTTTTAAATTCATCTTCCCATGCCTTTTACTGCCTGCATATGAACACTGATTAAGTTCTGTAAATTAAATTTAGCTGTAGATCGCCAACCTACCTAGAGGAAACGTTATTTTATGACCACCCTGTATTACAACCATTTCCTTTTGACCCTTATCCTATCGCAAAATATACAAAATTGACGACCCGAAGATATTATAAGGTTTAACGCTATTGCAGAATTTCAATAAGTTAGCAGAATTTCGTTATTTGCTTTACAGTTTATTTATTTCGTTTTTATTTTTCGTTATTTGTCTTAAATAACATGGTTATTGCAGAAGCTCTTCCTAAAGATATTTTTCGTTATTTAAGAATTCCTTCTATTCTGAAGGAATTCTGCTTGATAAAATTCCATTTATTCATCAAATTCTCAAATTAATTCCTTGGACTGAAAATATTTAATGAAAAGTTTGATATTTGAAGAGGGAAATGTTAGCAGACTCATTACGTTAGGAATGAAGGAAGCTGCAATATTTCACTCCTCAAAATACCAAAAATAATTTTGCAGACACTTTTCGCATAATTAATTCACAGTTTGGGATAATTTCCGAGTGCGTTTCTGCATTGGTGACAGAAATGCTCTTTTCATATTTTCTGATCTTCCGAGGCATAGTTATAAGAATTTAAAAAATGAAATTCATAAATTCCCGTTTAAATGAGCTTCTTGAAAGAGCTTCATTTCCTCTCTTAATAAATATGCTTAACACTTCCAATACCTCAAAGTCATTCAAAATATTTTAAAAGGGAATAGTTGACTTTTATTTAATTTCTAGAAAGTAAAGATCCAGGCGTTTGGTTATCTTCTAATTTAAATTACTTTAATTTATGAAGGTGGAGAATTTAATAAAGGCAAAAATAAAATTATGCCTAGCTTTGATTGCAATCACTATAACTGCAAATAGAGCATATTTTGCCGTTATAGTACGTCAATGGTTACTCACTGTTTCTTACGCATTTACTGCAATTAAGTAACACTGATCGCGATCAATGATTATCTTCTTATTGGAAACATGAATTTCCTTTTGCATCAAGAAACATGATGTCAAAATGACTTCATAGCTATTTTTCTTTTTTGTTTTTTTGGAAACAGCATTGGAATTTTTTGAAGACATAATACTTTCTGGAAATCATGTAGTTACCAAAAATATAAAAAATATTAATATAAAAAATGCTAAATATTATAATATTAAATTTTGGAAATATGCTATAAGAAAAATCTAAACTATCTTTTAAGGAGTAATGACTTCCTTTGAATATTACGGGATTGCACTAATGTTAATTACTGTTAGAATTTAACAAACAAAATTGAAGAATACTATATTTTAAAATATTATTTTAAGATTATTTCTTTTCAAATCTTTGATAAATGCTTGGTTATACGTACATGTTTTAACTTAGAATTTTGAAAACATACAGCTGAAAGAACAACTTGACAATACTGGGAGATGATTGTATTCAAAGGCAAAACATCACGTGATAATCAGTGCTAATGAACAATGTAGAGTTATTTTAACACTTATCTCTAGTTACAGGTTAAATAACTAATCTTAATTGCCTAGATCTTTTTCTTATAAAAATCGCATCCCTCAATAACTTAGTTAAGATTAACCATTTAAAGGTTACTAATAAAAACAATAATAATTATGAAGAGTATATTAAATTTCTCTACAAATTTTGATTGCATAATTTGCAAGTTTACTGCAAATGTTTACGAACAATTCTATTATAAGGCTTTTAAATTTTATTATATTAAATTTTTTATTTGCCACATACATTGTGAAAAGAAAGCATAATAATCGTGAAAAAAATTGAACTCGAGATTCTGAAGAATCTCTATGTTTTAGATATGCCTGAGTTCAAAAAACACATTTTTAGAAATGCTTATATGTGTGCAAAGATAACTAAAAATGATTTGAGCTATGTGGTTAAAACTTGGTATGCAGTGTTTATAGCAACTTTTCAGATATCTATCTGAGCAAAATCTGTTCAGAGGTTGTCCGGTCCTGTAATTTCAATATAAGTTAAACATAGTTAAAAATTAAAGAGATCTAGATCTATAAAATTCGTCCACTGATTTAACATTTATAATGTAGACGCTTGTCAAATATTGAGCCAAATCCAACTACAGATTGACTGTTTGTCGGTCTGTACTTTTAGAAGCATGTAAATGAAGTGAATTAAATATATCAAATTTGGAATTTGATTTTGTGATTACAAGGGCATTTTTGTGTCACATTTTTGTTTCAATTGGTTAAGAAAAGCATATCAAATGAGATTTTTGGAATCTATTTACGTATGACAGGAATTAATAGTGAAGCAACTCGTTAAAGATGACACTATGAGTTCATCGAATTTTGAGCCAAATCCATTAAAGAGTTGTCTATTTGTCGACATGTTCTTTCAGAGGCATGTAAATGAAGTGAATTATATATAACAAATTTGGTAGGAGATTGTGATTACAAGGGCATTTTTGTGTCCTATTTATTGTCTCAATCGGTTAAGAAAAGCATATCAAATGAGATTTTTTGAAACTATTAACGTATGACAAAGAATAATAGTCAAGTAACTCGTTAAGAATGGCAGTATGGGTTCATCCAATATTGAGCCAAAATCCATGAAAGAATTGACTATTTGTCGTTCTTTTATTTAGGAAGCATGTAAATGAAGGGAATGAAAGATATCAAATTGGGTATGGTATTTTGTGATTAAAAATGCAGTTTTGTGTCATATTTTTGTCTCAATCCCTTGAGAAAAGTATATCAAATGAGATTTTTGGGAACTATTAACGTATGTCAAGGATCAATAGTCAAGTAACTAGTTAAGGATAGTATTATGGGTTCATCCAATTTTGATACAAATCCATTATATGGTTGACTATTTATCAGTCTGTACTTTCATGTAAATGAAGGAAATTAAAGATATCAAATTTTTATGGGATTTGGAGATTACTGTGCAGTTTTGTATCATAATTTTTACTATTGGCTGAAAAAAGAATATCAACTTAGATTTTTTATACTATTATTATTAGCGCATGTCAGGGATTAATAGTCAAGTAACTCGCTGTAAATGGCACGATGGATTCAGAAAAAATACTACATTTGCGCCAAAAGTAATATTTTGTAACTATTGAACGCTAATGTAATGCAAAGTATTTTCTGGCATAAATAATTTATAAAGGAGTATGCAATTTTTTAATTTTATTAACGCAGACCAGGGTTTTAATAGTCAAGTAACTCGCTGTAAATGATACGAAAGATTCAGCAAAAATGCTAAATTTGAGCCAAAAAATATTTCATAACTATTGAACGCCTATTACACGTAAGGCATTTTCTGGCACAAATAATTTATAAGAGAGTAAGCGTGAAAACTTTGGAGATGTCACTTCTTTTAATTTTCTGTTGGAGCAATTTATATGTTCTCTAATATATTTACATCATATTAAAACAAAATTATATAATATTTTCAAAAAAGAATTGATTTTTAGCTCTTTATTTTATAAGTTAAATTCCTGCCAAAAGTTAATACTTCGTAACTATTGAACGGCAATCCCATGTAATGCACTTTCTGGCATAAATAATAAGTAAGAGAGTAAGCTTGAAAACTTTGGAGAGACCACTTTCTCCAATTTTCTGTTGGGGCAATGTATAAATTGTCTTATATATTTATATCATATTAAAACCTATCTATTTAGTATTTGTTAAAAACGAAATTTTATAATCGCTTTTAGGCCCTCTATTTCCTGTTGTATGTTTAGAAATGCCGAATACTTTATTCTCAGTGAAAGCACTGCATTTAATATTTCAGAAAAGAAAATCGTCAGGTAATTAATTAATGTATTTAACTAAATTCATTATATGCGACTGTCATTTTTTTAGTAGGGAATTTGAAAAAAAAAACAGTATTACAATATACCAAAATATTTATAATTATAAGTTGCAAATTAAATACGAAACTCAGGAATAATTTTAACAAAATATATTTTCCCTTTTATAACACGAAAAAATTGCTTATTATTTGAATTTGAAGCACTTTTCAGCCCACTTTACATAATTTTATTCAAGAGATGAAAGATCACTGAATTGTAATTATTTTAAATTTATTTGGGAAAAAAATGTCAAAAAATATCGAGTTGTACAAAGAGAACTTCTAAAACGATTACCAGAAATTCTTATTCTTGAAAAGATTAGTCACGCTATTGCAAGGAAGAAAAAACTTTCTATCGTGATGCCACTGTGCGCGCTGCCACATAATATACAGCTAGCGTGCATTCTCCCGCGTATTTCATTCGAATTCGCATTTTATCCAAGCAGTAATGCACGCGAATAATTAAATTCTATTTTTTTCATTTCATGGATTTCTCAAACTTTCAAGTACTTTATTCAGCATTCTTTGCTTTCCCCCGTACACGAATTATACAGAGACAAGGTATTTTAGTCTTCAAAAAATGTGTACTCATTTTGACAATTATCCCCGTTTTAGGCCTCCCTGAAACCCAAACCATCTGTCTGTCCGTGTAGATTGGGAACCCAAAAGTACCTTGTGTTAAATGGATGAAATTCAATACGGGGTCTTTACCACAAATGTGTATATTTCTTTCAAATTAAAAAAAAAATTCATTCGTTGGATAAGTATCCACTTGAAAAAAGGTGAACATGACAACTATGTAACATCAAAAGTTAGATTAACAGAATTTGATTAAAATTATTTATTGTAGACCTTCAGTTACACCAGACTCTCCAACCAGCTTCGAAGGCACGTGGATTTAAACCATAAAACGAAATGACCGGACCGCCACAAAAGAAACTCTGGTGAGAATCGTGGTTGACTCCTAAGGTCCATCACTGGCCAAGGTTCAACCCTTCTCGTAGGAAGTATGTACCGTCATCGATGGGAGGAGCCTACTCCCACCTATTAGTATATACTACAAGGTGGCGATATCCAACCACCATACCGGTATATCCTATCCTTATTTTGAGGTGCCTGTCGGGGGGGGGATTTTAGACTTATATTAAATCTTGATTCAAATCTAACAAGATATATATAATTAAAGTAGGACAAAAGAGCATTTGTCCTTCTGGAATTACGCATAAATGCAGGTGCCGTAAATAAAAAACGCATTGAATGTTATAAATGAAATTTTAAAATACAATTTTAACATCTAAAGTGTAGATCGGTGTCAACTTTTGAATCAAAATTATCAAAAGGTTGACAGTCAGTTGTTATGTACTTTCATATAACACAAAGGCGATAAGTCAGAAAATGCAATGATTTAGATAAAAGAAATTTGAAACAAAGTTATAGCATTTAAAGATTAGAACTATTTTGTAAAATTTGAATGAAATATATAAAAGGTTTGACTTTCTATCTATCTGTGCATTTTCACGAATGTAAATGGAGTAATTCATTTACATTCGTGAATGGAGTAACTCAGAAATGCATTTACTCGATTAACTTAAATTTAGTATGAGATCTTGTAACTAAACTTGTAACTTTGTGTCAAATTTTGGTTTTTCTCAGTCGGAGAAAAAGTTTCCAAAACTCATATTCAGGTTTCATCTCCACATTATGAAGCAAAGAAAGCTTATGCGGGGCAGTGAAAATAAAAATATGAGCATTAGTGTAATTAATTACTTTGTTTAAGGTGCATGAGTCAAGATTTAGAACTTTTTTACTGAGCTTTCGTGAAAATTTCGAGAAGATATTCTTTCTAATACAATTATAATTAAATGTTTTTCTAATGATGTTGCCAGAACTTTTAAACTATTAATTTAGATTTTCTATTAACTGCTAGAATATATTTAAAATTCCTTCAGCCAGTATCCTGGCATAGGGGTAGCGTGTCTTCCTCTTTTTATGGGCGTCCCGGGTTCGAATCCTGATTCGGGTATGGTTGTTCTTCTGTGCTCTATCTGTAAGGTGTGTGACTGTGCCCCTTGTAAAAAGGGGCTGTGCAAGCGATTGTTTTGAGTGTGTAGCTAATTCGTACTCTTGGCCCTAGTTGGAACTACTTCAAAACAAGAGATGCTCATTCGGCATAAAATCGCTGACGGCCATCAGCAAGCTTGTTCATGGCAAGTGCCATTAGCAACAACAAAATTCATTCGTCTTCAACGGACATATTTCAGCCTAACGTCCTCTGAAGATATGGAATTTGTTTTTTAATAAGAATTTCTAAACGATTAATCATTTTTTTAAAAAAATTATGAGAACTGAGTTATTAAAACCAGTTAATCGAAGCGAAAACATAGTATATTTCAGTCAAAATGCAGAAAAATTTCCCAAAATTATATTAAATTTTATAATTTTAAGTAGGAAAAGAATGTTAATACAGAAAAAAAAATATTAACACTCAGCAATAACTAAAAAATGTCGAATTTTACGTACCTGCAAAGGCGTTTCTTTCGTAAACCTGCAAATAATTCTTAATACTTGCAAATAACTTTTTATTCGAAGTACAGTACTTGCATGTGATGTCGTATTCGCAAGAAATATATTCTCAAATAATCCCTTCTAAAAATTAGTTACAATTTAAAAATAAATAGTATTTCAATGCATTTTATTTCCAACTTGCGTGTGGTTATCTTGGATATTTTATTTCTTATAAATTTGATTAATTTTAAATATGTCAGATATAAAAATACTTTCTCAAAATATCCTGCATATAAAAATTTAGCATTTCAGTAGAAACATCATATTTTAAAGATACAATTTAAATACTAACCTCCAAAAAAGTATCTCTAGGGGTAACTAATAATTGAAAAGAAACGAGAATTTTGATTTCTAGTGTTTTTCTTTATATATACCTTATAATTTAATTATTGAGATGTACAGAAATTCTTTCTGTAATTGCCCTTGAAAGCAAATGAAACGCATTTATGAGTTATGAAAAAAATCAGGACATTTTAAATATTACGATATTTTATTTAAAAAACAGCTGAATGAATTATAGATATATTTTAATGTAGAAATAACTCTAATAAAATGATTTAGAAACTTTTTTCATCAGAGTGTCTTAATTGAATAAATCTATGAATGATACTATTTAAAAATAAACCATTCCCTAAGGAATTGAATTGAAAATCTTTGCTTTCCAAGTATTAAGTTTAAAATATGTACTTTTTTTCAAAGAATATTTTCATCTGGTTTCTCTTCGTAGGGGAAAATCGATTTAAATACAATTATTTTTATTAAGTTATTTGTTTGATTTCAAGAAACTATAAACGTATTATATAAGACATGATTCCAAAATAAACATTGTAAACGAAGATGCATCTATTATTTTCTCTTTTTTATATAAATTTTGACGTATAATAAATTCGAAAAATTGCTATTACTTAGAAACGATTTTCCTTTATATATACAATTTTCTGTAAAAATAAAATTCGGAAAGTAAATTGATCATGAATATACAAATTTGATGCTGAACAAGTATTCTTTATTTTTTTGAAATGATATGTTTTTCAGAAGGAATTTTAAAAAATAATATTTAGAGATTATATTATTATTCTCAAAGAGTTAAAAATGGTATAATATCATATTTTATGAAAGAATAATTTCTTTCATAAAATATGATATTATACCATTTTTAACTCTTTGAGAATACTTTCATTAAAGAGTATACAAATAGAAAAATCATCAATTTATAGTATTTTTTGTTGGTTAGGAACCATAAATGTTTTTGTTGTTTTTAGCATTTATATTGTTTCTTATTTACTGTTTGATTTCATAGGAAGGTTAAACCTCTTCTAGTTGAAAAGAACTGAACTGAAAGTATTAGAATGTTTTTCTAGTGCACCGATTTCGTCTGCAAGTCATTTTACCTTGATCCTGACATATCCCATATTTCAAAAAGAAATTTATAGCAACATTGATTTTCGAAAAAGTTCTGTCTACGCTAAAGTTCTCATATTCCAATATTTTCAATTGTTATCCTTACAGATTTTGAAATTAACAGCTTCGTCCATAATAATTAATTCTTTTAGTATGGATATCTTATCTTTTATATAAATATTTTTAAAGTAATTGAATGAATGGAAATTCACTGAAAAACAGAATTAACCAAAAATTAATTACATATGTACTATTAAATGTGTTTTATTAAAAACAATATCACCTGCCGAAAATAACAGCAATTTTTTTATATTAAGTAATTTTTTACTTAATAAAAAATAAAACAAATCTTGCATATTAATAACTTGTTGTTATTGTTACTAAATGCCCTTGCCATGGACAAGAGCGCTGACAGTCCTC
The DNA here is from genome assembly GCA_026289955.1 of Argiope argentata. Classification (NCBI taxonomy): domain Eukaryota; kingdom Metazoa; phylum Arthropoda; class Arachnida; order Araneae; family Araneidae; genus Argiope; species Argiope argentata. Next base: position 4,770,251 of record JAOUZG010012691.1, read on the forward strand.
AGCTTAATGAGCGTCTCTTTGAAGTATTGCCAACTGAGGCCAAGAGTACGACTTAGATACTCTTATCATATTTGATTGCATGGTCCCTTTTTACAGGGGGAACATTCACATATCTCAGAAATAGAACAGATGATTTCTGTTCTATTTCTGAGGGACGGCCAGATAACGAGGAAGACATGCTACCTCTGTGCCAAGACGCCGGCATTGATTACTTATAAAATATATTTAGACGTTTACTGAAATTCAGGATAAACAGCTATTTCTTCTCAATTTGGAGCTAAAATATCTTAAATATGCATTAAAAGTAAATATAAATTAAAATCAATTTCTGAATTTTTTTTAATGAAAACACGTATTGATACACTTAAGTAATTATTTTAAATATTAAATAAATATATGAGCAATAGAATCTGGAAATTATTTAAATTATTCACCATATTTACTAAATATCATTTAAAGTTTTACAAGACTTCGCTAAAAGACGAAAAGCATTTGTTTACCGATATATTTGATTAAAGCAAAAATCCTGATACGAGAGACAAAATTTAATATGTTTATTGGTCAAGAACTCTGATTTAGTATCAAATATTTGATGCTGAGCGAGTCTGCTCGTACGCAACATTAGTTAAATAAGGATTCTGACTTACACACTTCGTTTCACACGCTTGTCAAGTCAGGAAATTTATTACAATTCGATAAATGGCAAATTCTATTACTGCTTCTACTTTCTTCTTCTTCCGGACTCAAAGTACAACCTCCATGTCTGGATATCGTAAATGTTGCGTGCGCTATAACTTTTGCTATCTTGAAAACAGTTACCAGGATTGGACGAAGACGAAAAAGATTTATTAACCCATTCGAGCCTAATCATTTGCAGTTCCAGATTAATCAACATTTCAGTTACAGATGCTAGATTTCACTAAACAATTAAGATGTATAAAAAAATTATAATTGTATTATAAGCAATAGTTTTATATTATTTTATGTTTCTAGCTTTATAGAACTTTTAGAATCACCGTTTCAGGGCATAAAATATTAATTATTATATGCAAAATAGCTTTTTTAAAACTATAAAATTACAATTACGAAAAAAAACTAATCCTCAAAACATTAAAAAAATTTTTAATCTATTTTTCATACCTCATTCTATAAAATACGAATATAAAACTTCCAAGTTAAGTCAGTGTATTTACTGAAGTATATGAAAAAAGTATATTAAAAGTGTCAGTGTATAAAATGAATAAAAGTTGAAATAAAAAATGCAATTATAATTAAGAAAAAAAAACTAATCCTAAAAATATAAACATTTAGAAATTTTTCAATGTGCCTTCCTCAATCTATTCTAGAAAAAATATGGATATAAAACTTCCAGGCTAAGTAAGTTATTTATTTTAAAAGATTTTTCTTTTAAAAATTGAATTGGAAAAACGTAATAATACTTACAAGTATAATTTCAGGGAAAAAATTAAACCTCAAATCATAAACATTTAGAAACTTTCAATGATCCTTTCCCATATCATCCTGGAAAAGAGAAATAATTATAAATCTTCCAAGCAAAGTCAGCGTATTTTCTTTAAAAACTTTACTTTCAAAAATCATTTATGATATGGTTAAAGCAACTAACGAGAACCTCACCGGCGTTCTGGTACAGAGGTACGATGTCTTCCTTGTGTTCTGGGCATCCCGGGTTCGAGTCCCTGTTAGGGCATGGTTGTTCTTCTGTATACTTTCTGTGAGGGTTGTGAATGTGCCCCCTGTAAAAATAGGCTGTGAAAGTAAATGTGATGAGTGTGCAGTTTAGTCGTACTCTTGGCCCTAGTTGGCGCTATTTCAAAAACAAGAGACGCTAATTCGGCTTAAAATCGTGGATGATCGTCAGAGCGCTTGTACATGACAAGAGCCATTAGAAACAACAACAGTGTACATCTCAGCTGTTATTAAAATAAATCACTTTTGGGAATATTCATTCCATTTATTCCTTAGATAAAGATAATTATCAGCCTTTATGAAAAAAATCTTAATAAATTTAAACTTGAATTATCAAATTAACTCACTTTTTACATATTTTATTCTTACAAATTTCTTATTTATTTTTTGGTAGTTTAGGTATTTTTGCATTATAAATGGTTTTTATCTAATTACATACATTATCAAATTGTAATGTTTAGTCATGCAAATGTAATTTTGCAGATACATTCTTAATTTTATATAATATAAACACCAAACATGCGTAAAATATATAATTTTGAAATTATTTCATTAAAAAAATCTTTTTAAAATATGTATGGGAATTTAAATTTTGATTACCTAAGCCAACCCAAACATAAATTTGATTAACTAAATTTTAGAACACTTTAACTGAATTTTAGAACACCTAAACTAAATATTAAATCACTAGCAACTAAATGTTAGAATGCCTGGTTTCTCGATATTTCTTTACAAATAACTTCATTTCGTAATTCATTAGTTGCTTAAGCAGTTTACTAGAGACAAAAAAAATACGACGAATTTAATGAATGGAAACTTCAAAAATGAAAAATCCCCATTCACAAAATATAGAAGAAACATTTTGGAATACAGTAATTTTCAAAATAACTGGTTTTAATAAACTTACCATTGCTTTCTATTTTGATGTTAGCCTTTACGTTTTTAATGAAAAATCCAAGCAAGAAAATAAAATTACAGCCACTTTAAGAGCGTTGAGAGCGAAAAAAGTTCTTTTAAGTAGAGGGACAAATTTAGCCCGTTTTCGAGCATTCTCGTTAGTAAAAAAAGGTTTTTGGTATTTGCGTGGTTAGATGGTAATTACTTCCAGAAGCAAATGCCATTTTGCTGACTTAAAATGAAATTCAAATCATATGCTACTAGGAGAATAAATGAAATAAGAGAGAATTTAGAAAGTTTAAAAGAAGGCTTTCGACTTAATTGAAGATATTTGAGGCTACAACAATTTTATCGATAAAAATGCACTATTTAAATCCTATGGCACCTTTATCCATTTGGGGAAATAATTATATAATTTGCAGCGAAACATTTTAAACATATACATGTATTTGAGAAAATAATTAACTAATTTTCAGGGAGGCATTTTAAACATATACATGAATTTGTGGAAATAATTATTTATTTTCAAAGGAAGGCATTTTAAACATATACATGAATTTTCGAAAATAATTATCTAATTTGCAGGGATGGCAAACCTATACATGAATGCAGATTCAATATTCGGAAATAATATGGTTAATTCATTGCAGATTTTCTCATTTGTGATGCCATTGAGATTTATTCAAATTAATATTTCTGTTAGATCTTTTAAACAATCTTTCGTTAATATAATAAGTAAAAAAGTTAATATAACATTTAAAATTACTCATGAATTATTAGAAAAGGATCTATAAATCAGGCTTCATATGTCTAGTAAAATACATGATACCTTATAAAATTATTCAAATTTTCATATCAGAATTAAGACATTTAATACAAAAAGAAGCATCATTACATGACTGACATTATATAATCATTATGTATCTCATTATATGACTGATTGTATACAGTTTGGTTCCTAGAGAAATAAGATTCATATTTTAAGGCCTTATTTCTGTTTTTACTGTAAATTCTTTGAAACGGTAGAGATAAGATATAAGATATGGGTGTCATCAATGATAAGGGATTTCCCAATAGCCTACATATATGTTCAAATAAGTTAAAAGTAATTGAATAAAAATATAACCTTATAAGAAACCACTCGATTACTCTGTTGCAGAGCTTTCATAAGGTATGAAATTTTAATGATAAGATTTTCTTTTTAAGAATTTTTTTTTTTGAATTTTTGAAAAAATATTCTGTTTTCGTCATTTTTTTAACAAAATAATAATAATTAAAGGATACAAGACACAAGAAAATTGCTTTTTGCAAACATTTTATTAATCCATTGCTTATCTTTCAATGTGAAGCAACATAAAGTTAAAAGTAAGTAAAATGTCATATACAAGTGTGAAAGGAATCTTATAAAGTTCTAAGGTTTAGATTCAGTTGTCTTTCATTTATATTTTTTAATAAACTTCGTGATATTAAATAAACAGATTATCTATGAAATCTGCTTGGAGACTTTTTTATATATATATTTCATACTTTCTTGGTAATAGGCTAATTAGAAAAGTAATTTCAAAAATGTTTTATTAAACATTTGTAATAAGGATTGCTGACGAGGCGAAAAATACAACTTATTTTGCTAGGTACTATGAATGAATATTACAATTTCTAAAATAAGAGAGTAGTTTACATCATTAATTAAATTAATTTATCGATATTTGGAGAAAATAATTAATTATAATATCCTTGAAAACGTTTTGCTCTTAAAATAAATGAAAGCGGCGTACTGATAATTTTAGATTAAGTAAAACGTTAATTCCTTTTCTGGGGATATATGTAATTTCATAATAACAAATATTTTGGTTATCAGTATCAGAAAATATACAGCATTCTAATAAGCGATACTTGCGACGACATGCATTACCCCATTCTTTCAAATTGCTTCCTTCAATCTTTATTCTTGACTTCCTTATCTGCCATATAGTTCTTGCCATATAGTTCAAAATTATTGCATATTCATTAGCAATTAAAACAAGCCTTTTACCCTACGCAGGCCTCCCCCTGGAGGGGGCACATGAAAACAAGGATTATTCCGGTATGGTTTTTGAATCTCGTTACCCTGCTGGGTACGCAAATAGGTGAGGTTCTGACTCCTCCCATCGATAATGGGACGCACTTCCTAAAGGAAGGGTTCTACCGTGGCCGGTGATGATTCTTAGGATTCAATCACAGTTCTCTCCAGTTTTGCTGTTGTGTTAGTCCGGTCAGTCAATTTTATGGTTTATTCCGTGTGCCTTCGGGTGGATCGGAGAGTCTGGTACGACTTCTCTTATGCATGCCAACAATGTCATTTTCCTCCAATTGTTCACAGTTTACTTATGTGCCATAAAATTAGCACTTTGTTTTCGTCTTTTAATTTACTATATAACGATTGTTGTATAATGATTTTCTTAGCATTTGAAGGAGAAGCTGTCTATAAAAGGGCATATTTTTCGAAAAACCTTCTCTGAAAATAAAGTAGCTAAATAAACCATTGTTGTATCAAAAAAGGAACAATTAAAAATTACTAGTATTTAAGCTTTTTTTAAATATTAGCTACTATATTTGAATAAATTGCGGAAAAATTAAGTTCATATTTTATCTACATTCCAAATCAAAATTAAACCTCTGTTTCTTACTTATTATGTAAGTGTCCAAAAAATATATCAATAGAGCTATAAATTATATTAAGCATATGAATACAATTAATATATTATAACTAATGTATTTCGGTAATATACCATCAATTCTGCAGTCATAATTACTCTAATGCTAATCTGTGCCTCACATTATTCACCAATTGATAGATTTAGCTCGGAAAGTAACTATTCATCAACTCTGCTAATTAACTATTCATTTATGTTTAACTATAATTTATCAGGACGCATTTACTTGTCTATGGGATTTTGTAAGTAATTTAGAATTGACTGTCAATTATCCAGAATATTATTCAGTATAGCTATACCAATCTTTTATAGACCAATTTTTAGATACAAATTAGAAATCAACCTATTTATATATTTTCCATTAGAAACAAGTCATGCCTCATACATTCATTTCTTTAAATTCAGAATAAGGCCAGCACCAGCAAATAAAGATCTAGAGACAAAACAAAAGTTTCTAATTATTAGACAAAAGAACAAGAAAGAATTTCATTTTTTTCTTTAATTGATCAATACTTATGTAGGTAAGATAGAAAAAAATCACATGTAATCAGTATATGATCTGTATTTAAAAATTTTCCCAACCCCCCCCCCTAAATTTTACAAATAAATAAATAAATAATAAACCCTGCTAAACGAATCTTCTATTGTAAAATGGGCGAATCCCTCTAATGTTTGGCATCATTAATTCTTGTTTCGTTTAAGTTTATATTGTAATATAATAATATAACAGATTGTACCGAATAACGTGTTAAACTAAGTTCCCTCATGATTTTTTTTATTTAAATGAAATTCATATGTAGGTAAGATTGAAAGAATATTCATTTGTAATCACCATATGATTTGTATTTAAATATTTTCTTAAACGAAAACCCCTCCGTTTAAAAAAAATAAATTAAAAAAAACCTTGCAAAAAGAAAGTTCTGTTTTAAAACGGGCGAATCACTCTATTGTTTGGCACCATTAATTTTTGTTTTGTTTATGTGAATACTGTAATATAATATTGTAACAGATTGTACCGAATAACGTGTTAGACTAAGTTAACATTTAAATGACCAATTCATATGTAAAAAGATTATAAAAATATTCATATTTAATCGGTATATGATTCGTATCTTAATTTTTTTTCCCAAAAAGACATGAATTTACAAACAAAAAATAAAATAAATCCCGCCAAACGGATCTTTGTTTTAAAACGGGTGAATCTCTCTACTATTTGACATCATTAATTTTTGTTAATGTGTTATGTATCGAATATAACAAGGAGATAAAACATTAAACTTACATTCCTCTACTCATTAGTAATTTTCGCTACTTCAAAAATTCAGTCAAATAAATCGAACACATCCCATACGTAAATCATGCTTTTCCGAGACAAACACACACAATACTGAGAAGATCTAATTCCTTCATTTGGAATGTGGTTCGCGGAATGTGATTTCACGTTATAGACGGGTTGCAAAACTATTTGGCGTTCAGTTCGTTAAGAACCCATTAAGTTGTCAATCAGACCGTAGTTGGGGAAATTGATCAGCATAATTACACAGAGGATATCCTCTGAGGGAGAGGGGAAGTGGATTTAATTCAAGACACCATTACTTCGCTTCAGAGACTTTGTTAATGAACAACTGCATTGGAACCAGATACTGAACGAATTTTGCTGAAAAACGATGATTCAGATTCGCCAAATATATTCGTTTACATTGGATAAAGGACTTATACTGTTATAAATATTCACTTTACATTATAGAGGAATTTTCAATGTGTATTTTATGGTTTTTGTAGTATGGGGAAATTTCTGTATGAATGAAAATACTTAAGAGGTACACACGCTAAATTATTATAAAAAAGCTCAATTAATATAAGACAAATCTAATTATTTAAAAAATATTTTAATTCGTCAAAGTTCCTAAATGATTACCAGCATTTGTCTGAAAAAATAATTTATGTTTAGATTCAGCAAATGTGTTTACGGAATCGAAGTTTTATTAGCAAATAAAGTAAGAAACTGTTTGAAATTAATTTTGTATTACCTCAAAATATATTGAAGTTATGTTATTGCATTACTTCAAAATATGTTGAAATATAGTTTTTTAATTAATTCAAAATATGTTGAAAGTTTGTTTTTGTATTACTTCAAAATATGTTGAAAGTTTGTTTTTGTATTACTTTAAAATATGTTGAAAAATATTTTTTGGCTTTACTTCAAAATATGTTGAAAAATATGTTTTTGAATTAATTCAAAATATGTAGTAAAATATGTTTTGACTTTACTTCAAAATACGTTGCAAAATAGGTTTTGGTATTAAACTTCAAAAATTTGGTAAACAAATTTTATTTAAATTTTTATTGAGAAGAAATAAAAAATCTAAATCTATCTTGTTTAAAAATTATAGTCGTTTAATCCAATATTTCCAAATTATTAATTTTCTAGTCTTGCGAAGTCATTATTTTTCACTTTGAATATTTCATATTAAAAGATTAACCATAACATTTTAAATTTTGACTTATCAATTAAATTATATGTTGAATTTATTTTGTCAGAAAAACTGCAAAAAATATTTGAAATCAGAATAACTGTTTTGAAACTCTTTGGCTCTGAAATATTTTATTACTGACTTTAGAATTTTAAACCATTTACTTTGATCTAAATATATATATTGATTCTTATTCTTCATTAACATTAGCCGTTGTTTATATAAATAGGACATAAGAAGAATGACTATACATTAAAATACAGGGTTAGCAAGAAATAACTTATCCACTTCAGAGGGATATAAAATGCGTTCTATTGATCCAAATGAGATAAAATTTTAACTACAGATTATTGACATAATGCGTTTTACATTCATTAAATTAAAATTAGTGCAAAAATTCACCGTTAGGTGACGTTATATACACATAAAACCATCTAATAGGTTGTATAATTGTCAAAAAAATTAAAATTGCTAAATATGGTCTCTTTCATTTTCAACAATATGCTCTAATTGGCGAACCATATTTTCTATAGATGACCAAATGAGCCTGTCGGAACATTACGAATATGTAACCGAATGTTATCCTTCAGATCTGGTAGATATGATAGCCTTTGATGATAGATATTATCCTTAATATTGCCCAACGACCAAAAGTCGCAAGGGGTGATGTCTGAAGATCATGAAATTAGGAAATGAAGGATAATAACTCGCGCTTCTACCGTATTAACTACCGTGAAATACCGTATTAACAATCGCTTTACACGACGAACAATATGAGGTAGTGCACCATCTATTATGAAAATGATGTCTTGAAGACATCCATGCTGTAGAAAAGATGAGATTACAAAACCCTTAGCATATGATGATACCGTTGTCCCGTGATGGAGTTTGAATTTCATTTGAAGTTATCTCTTCAAAGAAACACGGTCCAATCCTAAAGGAAGTTGTAAAACCACACCATGCTATAGCTTTTAAAAGATGCAAGGGTTGTTCCTGGATAAAGTGAGGGTTTTCTTCTGCCTAAATTCAATAGTTGTTGGTGTTACCTTGTCCATTGAGGCAGAAGTTGTCTAATCACTAAACAGAATGTTACATGGTCAAGTTGTGCCAACTACCATTCGAGCAAAGAATAGAGTTGCAAAAGTTTTACGGACCTTTAAGTTCCTATCCTGCAACAGGTATACGATTCGATTTTGTATGGATAAAATGCAAAATCTCTTACGATTTTTCATACAATTGAATGCGGCCTATCCAGGGCACAAGAAACAACTGGCAAACTCACACTGTTATGCGGAGACTGACAGTTGACTTCAGCAAACGCGGTCGCATGATTTTCGACTATAGAAGATTTTTTTTCCCGCCCTCTCCTTGAAAAAATGCCAAGTTGACAAGTTATTTTCAAATTTTTGCATGATTTTGCGTAGGGCATCTGAAGGCATTAGACTTCTTCGTATCTGCTTCATTCGACAAAATTCCTTTAGAGCTGCAACGGAATTTTGTAGACTCTGGTAGAAAACTTTAACCAATATTGTTTTTTCTTGCAACATAGGTACAAAGAACAGAGAAGAAACTAATGTTCTTGCAAAACCTCCTTTTTATCCAAAGAAAAATGCTAATAAACATGCACTGTAACGAAAATTGTGTTTCACATTTTCAATGTAAGCAAATAAATGTATTTTTTGTTACAGTGCCATCTATTTTTGAATATATGTACTAAATGTTTTTAATTTATAAATAAAAATATCATTATCTGAATAATCTGTAGCTCAGATTTTATCTTATTTGGATCAATAAAACGCATTTTAGAGCACTATGAAAGGAATAATCTGTAGTTCAAATTTTTTCTTACTTGAAACAATAAAACGCATTAGAGCTATCTGAAATGGATAACTAATTTCTTGTTAACCCTGTATATTTCTTTGTAGAGAAACCTATTTTATTATTTTTGGCTAGATCATTTCGATGAATCAAATTGCCAAAGCAATTGAAAGACATGTCTGCGCATTACAAACCAATAACGAATATGATTATAAAGTTGCAGCAATAATAATTTTATTGAGATTAAATTTTAAAAATAACTCTTCAATGTACAAAATTGTACATTTTTTGTTGAATAAATGAGAATATGAAATAGATAAGAAATAAAAAATGTCCTAATTGAATTAAAAATACTATTTTTTTTTCTTTTAGGATTGCTAGTCTCGGCAAATTCAAAAAGTATTAGAAAATGGACACTATATATTAATTCCATTTTATTAAAAAAGGTTATAAATATAAATAAATGTCTCTTAGATTTTTATATATTAATTATAATTTTTTAAACAACTACATATTTTATCTCAACTCATATATAATTTAAAATTCTTGTGGATATAAGTCCAAAAAATATACCTCTGATGCACTAAAATTGTAATTTTTTAAAGTTATATGCAATTATTTACTGAATTCTGCTGATTCAATAATAATAAAAAAATATTAACTTACCCCTTATTTGAAATAGAAAGCACATAAAAATTGTGTCAACATCTTTTGGACATTAAATGCAGAGTTTCATATAAGTACAAAAATATTAATATATATATTACCATAGAAATAAAGAGATTCTGATTCATTCATAATTTATGCAACTTTTCAAAATTATTATGCAATAAATGTAAAAATCGAGGTTGCAAATTTCCAAATACTCTTTTCATGCTGATTTTAATGAAAGTTTTCTTGAGTTAAGATAATTTATTGTGAACTTTTAACAGAAAATTTGAGTCTGTTTCCAGGAGATTATGGTTTAAATAATGACCCTAGTTAAACTCTTCATGTATAGTAATTCTGATAGATTTAGTAATACTTAAATGTAAAGAAAAAAACCTCTAACCAGGAAAATAATTTTAGTGAAAAGCTTTTCTTAAATATAAATCAAGATTTTCTTGTAATTACTTTTGATTTATTAGCCATGTATGCTAGTGAACGCTCTAATTTTTTCAGTTAAGGAATAATAAAAATACTGCTTAAAATATATTCATATAGATATTTTTTCCAAGAACAAAAATCTATATTTTAAATATGCTTATGCTGCTCGTTTAATATTTCCCTTTTTCAAAAATAATAATTGTACACATATGTTATAATTAACTAAGCAATTTATATCGTACATTATTTTTAACAACTTTCAAAAAATGGTGTAATTTTTAAAAGCCTTTCGTTTTTAATTATAAGAAAAATTCGACAAGAAATTTATTTACCAGCTCAAGATTCATTTTATAAACTCTTACAAAAAGAATATTAGAAGTATTTTCTTAAATAAATTTCAAACGTCGTTTTAAAGCTTTTTGTGTATGAAAAAATTTAAGAAGGGTTACTTTAACATAAATTTTAAGTAGTTTTAACATAAATTTTAAGTGTGATTGACTTTATTGAAATTCGGAGGCGTCGGAAACATTTTTTTATTCTTGCATTTAATATTATACTTGTAAAAGCATGAAGCAATGGAAAATATTTTCCATTGCTTGTATCATGACATTTTTATTGCTACAACTTTTATAAAATGGCCCATTTATTAAATTTACACATTTCAAACGAAGAAAAAATTGCACTACTTTTAATTTTAGATTTGATAAGGGGTCATCCCCCCCCTCCCCTAAGAAAACTTTTCGTTATTTTTTTCATAAAAATTATTGTCATTTTTTATGAGGATTCTTAATTAATTTTTACTAATAATGTTAAGGCATGTAACGACAAATATCATCTTTTTCTTTTTTTTAGTTTCTGTTAAATATATATAGTATACCTACTTTTACCGAAAGGAACGTTTTGATCATTCGAATAAATATTGTTGAGAATACATAGATTTCTACTTAAATATTAACGGCTTGATAGGAACGTATATAGATATAGATATAAATTTAGAAATAAGTAAGTATTAATAAAATGTTTGCATTTAAGAAGCAAGAAGACGAAGCTGAAAATAAGTAAGATAAAAGCTATTATATACTGTTAGTAAGAACACGTGTGGTAGATAATGACGGTAGAAGAATATTGTTTTGATAGAAAATGATTGTAGAAAAATAGATGGTCTTGAAAACCTAGATTGGAAAATAAACCCTTTTTTTAGTAAAAAAACACAGAAGAACAGTATTTTCATCACATTACACCTTAAAAAATATATTGTAAATGTAAAATACTTTTCTACTTTAACTTTAAAATAGATAGATCAATTTGTAATTTTTTTATAGCTGAACACCGAAAGGGACCATTTTGATCCCTTTGGTAAAGATATATATATGACAACTCATGGTAAAACTTGCGTTTATTATTTTCTTTTGTTACTTATTTTTATTTATACATTCTTACATAACTGCCATTGAAAAATTTGGTGTGTGTTGTTGAAGTTATAAAAGTTTATCCTCTTCTTGTGTTATCACAGGAGTCGGCAATATTTGAATTCGTTTAAAATAATGACATAAACTTTTTGATTTGAATTTTTGATCAAATTATGACATTATCAGTGCAATTTTTGATAGAAAATTATATAAAAAATTTTTGTGATAGTACTGAATTTACTAACTTACCGAAAAGCAAATTCAACTGTCGCATTTAAAAATGAAAAATGAATATATTGCATCTCATATACGGTAGTAAGAAAGAATTTTTTTTCTATTTAAACTTGTGTATGAATAAAAACGTCGGAGCTTTGAAAACAATTGAAAATTTTGAAATGTTTTACAAAAATGAAATGATGAAATACAGGGCTTGGTGAAAATAAATTTTTATCTTTCTAACTTTAGTTGTGTAATTTATCGACGTCATAGGTGGATGAAATCGTTTAATTAATAATTTAGTATTAATTAGAAACCTTGAAATTAATCGTAAAAAACTACTAATGAGCAATTGTAAAAGATAAAAAAAAAACAGTTTCTCTACAAAACTTCTTTTTATTTCACTAATTCCTTCCTTTTAAGTTAAAAAGAATTGACGAAACTCATTATATTTAACGTAGATTAATTTTTTTGCTGAACATTTGATGTTTATTGCAGTTTGAAAATTAATATAGACATTAACAAATAATCCCATAAGAAAATATTTTTAAATAAAATAAAGCAATACTAATTCTCTGGTATTTCAAGTAATCATACTTTATACATTAGAGAACATTCCATATAATTTAATGTTTTTCATTAAAAAGAATACAAGCTTAGTCGTCACTTCAAAAAGCAATCTCTTAAGTTTTTAAATAGAAAACTCTTTTGATTTCTTTTTGAAGTACATTTTTCCAGCAATGTTTTTAATCTACTTTCTACTTGTATAAGTAAATCTCCTATTTCTTTTTTTTTTCTTTTCAGATCCTGTATACGGCTCTTTTCATTGCCGGGATCGTGCATGCTCAGACGCTGTCGATCACTGCCTGTAAGTTCAGTTGATGTTACTTTTTTTTCTTTTATATGTATGTGTATATGCATTTGAATAGTAACTTCTTTTATACACACTCTCTCTCTCAACTGTTCACTGTCGCGAGAATTCTCAAACTTTTTCAAGCACAATTGATTCCCTCTTGAATATTATCTTACTCTTTTCTGTTACTCGAGTGTGCAAAAGTGCAGTTCTTTAAAACTACATTGTAGAATCTGAAATGTTTTCTCTTTCAACATTTAGCCTTCTTAAGCTCTTTTTTTATTATTCTTAGATTCTTTCTATTTTCCTAAGGCTTAGTATTAAGCTTACAGGTCTAAATCTAAGTCACGATTATTTTTTTTTGAAATACGTGCTGTGAAATTTCAAGCAAATTCTTCAAATCACAATAGAAAACTCTTATTTCACATATTTTGAATAAATCTTTAAAAAAATAACAGCACTATGGAGCATTTTGTTGATATGTCTTGAAATGAAAAAAAAGTTGAGTCCAGAATATTTTGTTAGAATTTTTTTAATAAATATATGATGTGACTCTTGTTTGTTTTTTAAAAAATGCATCAGCTATTTTTGCAAGATAATGAAATTTCGACATATATAAGTTTGAACAGATCCTTTAATTAAATATAAAAATATTCTTGAGATATTCAAAAGATACTCACACTTACTTATTTAACGCAAATTTATTACATTTCACACACATTTATTTAACTTAACTTGTTTCTTGTTAGAATGATAGAATTTTGCTATCAATTTTTTACTCACTTTTTGAATTACTAGCCCTTTATAACTTTGTAAACTTGCGTGATATAACAAAATACTCCATTTCAATGTTGCATTATATAAATGTCGTGTTATTTATAATTAAAAATAAATTTTGATTATACATGAGTGGTCCTAAATGATGGATAAAATATTTTAATGCTTACTACATTAAGGATGCATTAAAGCATTTTTAAAAAGATTCTGAAGATAACCTTTCCTAAATAGACACATGTAAAAAAGTATCTGTCAAAATCTGATAGTAAAACCACGGAAGAGAAGCATTTCCGACTATTTTACTCTTATGTCAAGATGCAGATTTATGCATCATTTATTCTTTGTTTAAAATTCCAAAAATTCAATCCAAATTCCAAAAAATCAAGTTAAAATTCCAAAAATTCAATGTTTTCAGTTGATAGCTGTTATAATAAGTTTAAACATATATAAATAAACTCTTTTGACACAAAATTTTGTTTACTTTGTACCTTTCACATTATTGAAAAAATGTTGAAAAACCATTCGTTTTTTATTTCCAGAATTCCTATAGCATTTTATTATGGAAATGTGAACTTCTACGATCAAAAAATCCAAATAATTAGAATGCCACATTTGCTTTCTATTCCATGAAACATTGAAAACAGAATCTATTCATTTTACATAAGTTAGCAAATTTACAATTTTAGTTTTTCAAAAACCACAAATCAACAGTAGCAGATAATGTAAGCATCAATTTCTATTAATACCTCTTTTCAATGTTTCGAATAAATTATTCCTTATCTGTTAGGTTTGATCTAATGAATCATTTTTATAGTTGCTGCTCATGTTTATAAATTAGGCTTAGAGTTCTAAAAAAGTAAAAGGGATTTTATTTGAATTATTTTGTATTTGGAAGCTTTTACATCGCAAGTCTTTGCATCATAAATTTTTGAATGGAACTCGCCCCAAATTGTATTGACTGATGAATTGTAAAGTTGAATTTAAAATCAAAAGAAAACTTTTTTCAATAACACTTTTGAATCCATTTATGAATGAAAGTCTGACAAATAAGTTATGCGAAAAAATTAAGCGAAAGGAAAGGAAATCGTTGGGGAGATTTTAAAAATATTTTTTATAACTTTCAAAAAGAGAAGAAAGTAATGTTTTATAATTTTTAAGCTGAATGTAGCTAATTTAAAACAGGAACAATATTTTATTTTCACATCTTTACAAGTGTCCCAGGCAATATCACTATGTAAAGATTATGGATTAGAGGGAAAGTTAGAAAAAAGATTCATTTTCAAAAAAGAGAAAATCTTTATTTTCCAGCTTTATTAATAGCTATATAAAGTAATTACAGTTAATATTGGCAATTTCAATATTTTCTAAAGAATATTCCTAAAGAACACATTCGGATTTTATTTCCTAAGCAAAATTATTTAAAAGTATTGAAGAAATTTAAAAAATCTGCAATTTAATTATTTATGCCACTGATGAATATCAAAAACCAATTTAATATTTCATGGAAATCCTTTTGTATTTTTGAGATATTCTTTGAAACAACACGCTATTTGTCTCAAAATATAACGTTGTATATTCATGGAAATATCTGCCTAAAAATTGTTTTAAGTTGAAAGTTAAGTAAAATTAAACCTACTTTTACATAAAAAATATTTCAAAATTATATTTCACTCTTTTCTATTAAACACTAACAGCAGCTTAAAAATATAAAACTCAAGATTATAGTGACCAATATTTACTTACCATACGATGGCTTTAAATTTTCTTATTAGAATCAAAAAAGCAAGTGATAACTCCGGTCTTCACAGGTGATTAGATGAATAATTGCAACATATCGGTTGGTTTCTCATTTAATAAACGGCTAAGATTGTAGTTTCCCAAGGGGCAACTCTGACGTACTTCATTCTCTAAGAAAGCATATCAGGCTACAATAAGGAAAGAATAAATGATTTCGAAGTATGCATACTTTAGCCTCCTACAATAAACGCATTGTGAAACCATGAAAGGTATAATAATAACAGTACCACTTATAAAAATAATAATAAAATAATTAAAAATAAAATATATAAAAAATTATAATAAAAGTACAACTTATGAATAATAAGTATAATAACAGAAATAACAATAATAACAGAAGTTACCAGTTTATTTTCCTAAATTATTAACTCGAAAAAATTCTAAATTATATTTCTGTTGACAAGGAAAAAAGATTTTTCTATTCATATCGGTATCTAAACTCTCATAATTCGGTATCTAAGCTCATACCAGAATATATTCATTAAAAAAGAAAACTCATAATACCAATGAATGCTTTTATCCGCAAATTGTCAAACTTAATATTACTTAAATATGTCAAAGACTTAATGAGGTACTTAAATATGTCAAAATTATTCAAATAATTATATTATATAATTATTATTCACATAATTATGACTCAGCTTAAATCCAAATAGTTTTTGAATCTGTCCGCTTCTTAAAACACACAAAAAAATTCATATATGAAACTAGTTCTTAATGAGGTAACTTTTACCAATAATCGTCCGAAGAAGCCCAGATATTTTTTATACCCTAATGATTTGAATACAAGCAGTGCAATTCTTTGATTTTATTGATAGAAAAAGATACCATATCTATGTTTCTTCAGTATGAGGTACTTAAAATTGATCATTGGTTTCAGTGCGAATATAAATCAAGATACCATTAGCTGCCTTTATTTGCAAGTTACAAGGACAATAATGATTTTAAAAATATTTGAATGCTTATATTTACATAGTTATTAATTAAGTTTACAGTCAATTCCGGTCTTTTAAATCTGGCAGGTTCTTAAAACACAGAAGAAATTTAGACATTAAACTGGCTCTTAAGTTAACTTTTACCAATAACTGTCCGAAGAAGCATAGATAACTTTTTATGCGCGAATGATTTGTATACAAGCAGTAAATTTCTTTGATATAAATCGTTAGAAAATGAGATCTTATCCTGAAATTATATTTCTTCAGCATTATATACTCAAAATTACTCACTGGGTTCAATACGAGTATATAAAGCAATGTGTCATTTAACGGACACAAGATCCTCTGCAGAATCACATTACATTGAAGCACACGAATGATTCAGTCACTACTGCAACCCGCCACTAGCACCTTGTTTGACAAGTCCACACATTAAATTACGAAGTCTGAGTTGTTTGAATCAGTTAGCATTCGTCGCTGGCTGGAACTGTCATCATATTGCTATCGTGAAACACATGGTGGCTTCTTAGAGTATAAAGTGCTTTGATTTACACCGGAACATACCACAGATGAGCGGAAAGCCATAATGGGAGCATAAGGATTGAATGACGATTATTGCCTTGTGGACACCATATCTTACTTATTTCATGTCATTAATATAAGGCATAGGTCTTTTAACTAAACGTCTTATTCAGTTGGACTATAAAGCTTTAGTTTTTTTATTTCATATTTTCCATAATTGATATGCTGATTGATTCAACCTTTCAATAAAATGGTTATTATTCGTTAATGTTAAACGTAATTTGTTTCCTAAACTGAGGACATGACTACAAAATTTTCTTAAATTTAATGAATTTTAATTCTTATAAAACTTTTATTTCTAATAAAAATGCAGATGGAGACTGTTCAAGAGAATTTTAACCCTTGACACCCCGAAAAATAATTAGATGCACAATAATTCACCAAATACAAAGATTTGTTTATTGCTATGAAAAATAAATATACATAATTCTTTTAAGTCGAATTTCTTCGAAAAATTAATCTACATCTCTTAACCATTATGTAGCCGTTTTTAACAATTAAATTTGAAAAATAAGTTAATAAAACGTCAAAATGATGCATAGTCTTGAATGTCGAGTCACACTCGACATCGGACCGCAAAGGGTTAATACTAGTAAATATTACAGGTACATATTTATGAATTAATATAAATACTAGTACATATATATGTAGCTCTGATTTTATCTTGCATGCCTTTTTGAACTAGTATTTTTAATTTTAACAGCCGTTTTGTAGCCGTTTTTAACAATTAAATTTGAAAAAATAAATAAATAAAACGTCAAAATGATGCACAATCTTAAATGGTGAGTCAGAGGCACCATTGGAGTGCAACGGATTAATTATTAAGTTACTTCTTATTATTATAACTTTATATAGCATAATCTTATTACTATTACTCTTTTTAAGATTATTTATTATTATTACAACCATATATAGTATAATTTTAATATTATTACTATTTTTTAGATTATTTATAGCGGATAATAGTTAATTCTGTAAAAGTTGAAAACAAATACTTCTGTTAAAATTAAAATCTAATTCTTATAAGGAATGTCTAATTTTAGATATTATTATCATTTTTCAAAATTAAAAAGATAAAACATCTTAATCATTATATATCTCAAAATTTCTTATATGTATTTTGTTCAAATCATAATTCAAGCTTAAAAGCAAAATTTTGATGTAAACAATTTAAAATCCCTACATAAAATTAAATTAGACAACAATATCTTTTTAATAAAACAAGAACCTATTTTAAGCAAATTTACTACTATATCAGTAACTGTTTAATATCCAGGATAACACTTCAAAAGATTGGAACATTTTAAGCACCATGAAATTTTCAGGTTTATAATAAATAGTGTTAGATCAAATTATAAAATTATTTGTTAAAATTTAGTTAATTATAATGCATATAGAAATCTAGCCAAAATTAATTTTAAATTTAGAGTATCATTTGATTTATTGGAAATCCCAGTTAATGAAATAATTGAATGTTTTTGTCTCTGATTTTTTTCTCTCCCTCATTTCCAAATGCTGTATTTAGTTTTTCTGCATAATTCTTTTTTTTCTTTGAATATTTATCTAAAAAGAATAGAAATCTTATTCTAAAATGGTAGTTTCTCTAAAGTGGTAATTTAATAAATAATTTTAAATAAAGTGGTAATTTATGATTCATGAGAATTCTCTCATGTAACCGTTAAAAGTAACACGTAAATAGTTAGCTTACTCAGATGAATCATACTTGATATATTTTTTCATACTGTTGGTATCTAGATATTTTATCAGAAAATACATTGAAATAAATATTACATTTTCATAACAAGTTAATATGTGAAGGATACTGATGTTGAATTTAATCCATTTTCGAAAAACTCAGTTTACAAAGTATATTCTTAAATTAAATTCACCAATTACTTTGATCACTTTACAGCTACATTGTTAATCTCAGCATAAAATCTTTTATGCAAATTACCAATCATACACCATGTATGAGATGATATTTAATTAAATATTTAAATTAAGTAGACGATATGAGAGGGGTAACATAATGAATCATACTGTTCAGGAGCATGTTTTCGAATATATTAGAATTAATTTTGAATTAAATATTCTAACGTGAACAGAAATTAAAGGATTTGGCACTATTATAAAAATAATTGCATTAAAAATAATTTCTTTCAGCAAGAATTCCTTACCATTAGCGCATCGATAACTTTGACAATGCATAATTGGATATGTATCTTGTAAATGTTTATGCATATATAAAGACATATATAGTTAGGAGTTTTATAAGTAATTGTATATGAATTGTTATGAAATTTATGAATTGAATCAAATGTTTTTGTTGATAAGAACCAATCACTTTATCAATTTGCGATATTGAAGTTTCAAAACTGACGACAAATTTTTATCGAATAAATTGGAAAACCAATCACTAATAAAAGTTGAATAACTCTTTCAAGATAAGTAATTTATTGTGTAGGAAAATAAACAAAATTATTTTTGAAACAAATTAGTATTACAATAACAGAATCTATCATGAAAAATCATAACTTGTATATTTATTCATTTAAAATGTTCCCATTAAGAATAGTATTGAACCTATTTATTTAACATTTCATGTGAGTTTTTACATTCGTAGATTCCAACATGTAAAATTATGCATTGTACATTTGGTTATTTGAAATATTCAATTAAGAATAACATTGAATCTATTCATTTTATCATTTCTCAAGAATTTTTGCTTGCTTATCTTATATTTACAAAATTTCCTATGTACAGAAGTATAACACTAACGCACATGGAATAAATCTTTTTCCTCTAAAAAGATTTATTCAAAAATTAGTGATTTTTTTCATTTCTTTGGAACTGTGTTGTTAAAAAAATAAGTGTAATAGACTGTATATAAAGTTTGTCATGTTTTTCGAGCTCAAAGTTGACCTACTTTTCTGAGATTCAAAAATTACAATTTATACATTATAACAGGTTTATATTTCTGTCTTTATTAAATCAAAATTGTAATTTTCAAAGAGCCAAAATAGTTAATACTGTACTTGATTAGCAAATTTCTTTTAGCCATGCAGGTAAATGTATTAATAGAAAAATATTTGAATATATTAGTTTTTCTGCACTGAATAAACATACATTTCTAAAACAAATGTTTCCATCTTGATTCGTGAATAACTCCTCTAAATTTAGAAATAAACATATCCTTGCAAACTCTATAAATAGAACAATGAAGGTGTGTATGTGCATAGATGAATATAGGAGAAACGTTTTGTTAATTAACACTTTTACATTATGGTAGAGTATATAAAAATGTACCTTTTTATTTTGAGTCTCCATAAATTCTAAAATGTTTTTATACAGTTGCCAATTTTATTTAATGAAATTTTGTAACTGTAAGTATATATAAAGGTGAAATATTTAGGGAGATATGGACAGCAAAACTTGGAGCCCTTTTTCTAGTTTTAGGAACTTTAAGTACACAAAATTATACAGAAAAATATGCAATATAGGATCAATTTTAAAATATTACCAATATTATATACCCTACATTACGCTTATATTACTAAAGTTTGCATGCAGAGATTGTTTCCGCTCTTGTAGAGACCATTAAACATCTGACTTCTGGAAGGGTAAGATCTATGTGGTACTATAGAAAAATATATGAAAAATTTCCTGCCAGAAGGGTAAGGTCGATGTAGTGTTATGGAGAGATATATGTATATATAGCCAAATAGAAACAAAACAAGAAAACTTAGAACTCTGGACTTTTTTATATAAACACAGAAATCAGCATATTTACGCACATCTTCATTGGTTTGTTGAAAAAAATCGTCAATCCCAGGTTTCTGTCAAAAAATTATGCTAAAACTTTTTATCTCTCAGTATTAAGGCACCAAGAGAACAAAATCAAGAGAAAAAAATACATAATTAATCCACGGAAAAAGTACAAAAACTAATTATTTTATTTTTTTCTTCTATAATTCAGAAAAATATTATTTAATATCGATATTTGATCATACTTTATATTATTTGATAATAGTTTAAAAACATTTTGATTGATTATCATTAAGCATTGTAACTGACCAAAACAATACTATTTGAAAATATATGAACTATAAAAATTTTAATTAATTCCACGTCAGTTTATACAAAAATACGAAACAAAATTAAAAGGCCATATTTTCTATTATTTAAATTATTTAAGACTCTCTTTTCTGAAATGCACCGGTATATTTTACACAAAAGGAACTTTATATTTATGGTGACCTAGTCAAACATCCGCTTAATCATGTTTTAAGTTAGTAAATTGCATCTATATTTTGAACATAAATTGAGCTCTGTATATAATGTTGAGCATTTATCCTTTTCCAAAAATATCAAGTATTAATAACACGTTTTGGAAAATTAAATCTTATTATTTTACTTTTAAATTGTTAGTTTCAATAAATATGATTTTTCTACAATTATTGAACGATTTAAAATCCAGGAAACTTTTAAATTAATCTCATAAAAAATAAAAATTGTGAAATTAATTTTATAGCTCCTTGCCAACTAAATTTAAATATTTCTTTTTAAGTAACATTTATTTTCTACCATATAAATTTATTCCCTAAATAATGATCTAAAATATTCTCAGAAATTTACACCGAAATTTCATAGTTCATGAAGCATTATTTAGTAACTTAAGTCCATTTAATTACTTTCTTTGAGAAAGAGAAATATTCTTCGTAGAAAATAAATTTCTCTTTAGAAACCTGATTCACCAGTGCCTGATAATAATTTTAAAATTCGGAGATTCTAAATTGCTTTTATTCTAATGCACCTCGATCTATATTTTAATATTTTAGATGGTAGATTTTGAAAGCATTCTTCGGAATTAATTTTAATCTAGAACACTAAAAGCAATTCGTGTTTTAATAGTTAAAATTTCACCATAATCCTTTATTGAGGCTTTCAACTAATTCTAGAATCTTATGATTTAAACTTTGCTGTGGTTATAAATCATTTTCAGCGAAATCTTTTCTGTTGTAAACAGCGAACTGTTGAAAGCGATGCATTATCTGAATAACATCAAAGCCGATTTTGATTTCCGGCGAAGAGATAAAATTTAATGTTATTGAAAGTAAAGGCCACAAAGATATTCATTTTTAATTAAGTTTTGAAATATTAGTAGAAACGTGATTGAAATGCGTGGAAAATGTTTTCTTATCCTGGATAATTTAAAATTCGGATCATATAAATTTGAACCAAGTGTTTTGTTTTGTTACTATCATTAAAAAATTGTTAGTCAAAAATTTTATGATTCCATTTCCATAAAAATATGATGAAAGAAATACTGATAGCTTATTATAGAAACATTATTTATTCTTGGTTTCTCAAAATGATAATCTAAACTGAGTTTCTTTTTTTTCTAAAAATATTGCGAATTAGATTACTTATTAGTTAGAATTAACAGCATTTATCGCGTTATTGCATTAAAACTTCACATAGAATTAAACTATATGAGAGGAATGTCTATTTATTATGCGAACAAAAGTTATATTAGACCTCAGTTCAGTTTTTAAAAAAACATTTACAAATAAAACTATAATATCCTATAAATTAAATCACATATTGTCTGGAAAAATCACAGGAATTGTTGGGAATTTTGTTGCTTATTAAAATATAATCATTCTAAGCAAGAAATTTGGAGTATTTTTTTAACTTTGCAGACCACACAAAGAAATGTTTTTTATCTTACACGTTAAATTAATTTCTTTAAAAAATACGAATATCTTTAAAGATTCTGGTAGTAATTATCTTGAAATAAAAATAAATATTGACTTACATACATATATGAAAGCTTAGAAGAAAAAAATATTCCAACTCTCGAATTCTATGGTTTATTTCCTTTAATCATTTACAAAATTAAAATATATTTGACCTGTCATTTCATTTAAATAAATAAAATGAGTTTAAACACAATAATATAATGTATTTATTTTTTTCTCATTAGGAAATATAATAGTAATTACACCTCAAATAAAAATAAATATTAATATATTTGCGTAGATGAAAGCTTAAAAAAAGAATGCCTTTCTGGAATTCAATGAATCTGTCCTTTAATCATTTACAAAAATAAATTAGTTTAACCTGCCATTTACACTTATTAAAAAAATCAGTCTAAACACTATAATATAATATATTTATTTTATACGAATGATGAATATTCTAATTGGAATAAATCATTAGCAATAAAATAAAAATCTCTTACGATGAATATTAAACATTATGAAAATCCATGAAATGATATTCTAGAAAGGCACTCTCAACTTTGTTCACAATGTTAATTCAAATTAGAATAAATGTATATATTTATCTAATTTGGAAATGGAAGACAAGAACCAGAGCCTTTTCCTGCATTGTTGTAGTAATTTATTGATAGACACATAGATCATCCGGCAAACATAAACAAAATATCAGAGACATTATTTTGCCAAAGAAACGTGTGTATGTTTTACCCAAATGTTTGCATTGAATTTTGTGACCAATTCTCTTATTGTGACGATGTTCAAAAACGCTTTTTCCTTTTTATGTATAAAATATCCTAATAGAATATAGAATATCATAATTCTAAATTTTAAGTCAATTCCATTTTCATTGCAAAATATTACACAATTGTGTAACGGACATAAAATATGTGTAAAACTAAATTTTTTAATTAATTTCTTAAAAAATATTTTTATGATAGTTAATTCTTAATTCCATAGTATAATTATAACATATGAATTCATATCAATACTATATAATCCAAAATGTGCGTCAAGGAAATATTTTCTTAATTTTTGATGTATTCATGTTATGTATTCATGTTTCGTATAAATGATTACTTTATATACATTCAGCATTACGTAAAAATATTATTCTAATTTTTTTTGTTAATATTGTTAAATACCCATCATGTGTTCATTTTAATGTTATTTTTCTTATTTAGCAATGCTTGGATTCTGTTTGCTGATGGTGGTTTTATCTGCTACTTGCATCATTTGCTCCATCATTTTGATTGTCGGCCTCTTCAAGGTAATTTTTTCTGTTTCTCTGTACACTTTTAACACTATTTGAATTTTTAGAAATTTTCGACAAATTTTCAGCCAATTTTAATTTTTAAAATTTGTTTTTTAACTTCTTTCTAAGATGTAAGAAAATCCCTCTTATCTTTATTTCTGAATTATTATATTCAGAAAATAAGAAAGTTTAAGATATAACACTTTTTTCCACGTTATGAAATTAATGACGCTCAAGTAACTAAATTCAACATTATTGAATTACAGATACAAGAAATAAGCAAAAATAAATAAACGGTTAACAGGATATTTCCTCAGCTTCGTAGAAAGAAGGTATTCATTCAAAAAGAAAACGAAAACGCGTCTCGGATTCGAATCCCAGTTAGAGCATGGTTGTTTTCCTTTGTACTATCTGTGAGGTGTGTGAATGTGCTTCCCTGTAAAAAGAGGCTGTGCAAGCGAATTTCATGAGTGTATAGTTAAGTCGTTGTCTTGACTGAAGTTGTCGCTACTTCAAAAACAAGAGACGCTCATTCGGTTTAAAATTGTTGATGAGCGTCAGCGTGCTTGTATGACAAGTGCATTTAGCAACAACAAGACGATTTTGGCTACTAATGATTTTCAAGAATACTATTTTTAATGAAGAATGCTATTTTTAATACAAATAATATTTCATACTTTTGATGAATGTCATTTTTAATCGCCAACTGATATTATTTGGTTCACGCTTATTATCTGCTTGGATGAACCTAAAAATGAGAAGAGCAGCGTTGATCCAAAACTGTCATTTCTAAGTAATTAAGATTTCAGTTTGGACAAGTAATTATCTTCCCTGTTAATTTAAAGCATACCTGGAACCAACGAAAGGAAACTGATATTCCAAATATTTTAAATTCAATATTTAGATTATTAATTAGATAGTTATTGGATCGATTCATAAGTAAATGTTGAATATGCACTCTTGCTGTTCTTCTTCTTTAAATGTTAGTAGAAAAAGAGTAATATAATTAAATAAAATGTATCAGATATGAATAATGGTGATAGAAAAAGATATTAATAAGAAACTACAAACAAACAATCATAGCAATATTTATGAAACCCTACTATGAAGTAAATAATTTTAGAGTCAAACACTTTTAATAGGAGAGAATATTTTATTTCCCTGGTTTGAATCTCTGTTTGAGAGTGACCTTTGATTAAGTCTTCAGGCCGAATTCATTTTTTCATTCAACTTGTTTACAATTTAACCTTTATATTTCTCTAATTTATTAGAAAAGGCTATTTATGCAGCTTTAAAAAATATATCAGTATTTCATTCAATTTTGTTCTCTTATATTAACGTACCGATGTAAAGCAACACTAGGACTATTTTCAGTTAAACCTCGTAATTTTGAATCATGATCAGATGACCGGAACGACTCCTAAGATGCCCCCCTTCTCCACTCCATAGGGAGCATGTTTGGTTCTGATGGATTTGACGTGCAACAAACCTCCTTATTATTATTATATATATAACCCCCTTATATATGACGTGCTACAAACCTCCTCTTCGACAGAATTCAGCCTCGAACCTGAATCGAACCGTGATCTTATCACCTGGCCACCTCAGTCCTAGTATTTTCCTCAAGCTTTGACTCTTGTATATATTTTCGCCGATATACACAACAAACCATATTTTAGAAACGTAATATACGTGTTATAAGAGATTATCTGTATTCTCAGATCGTTTTAATGATTTTAATTTTTATTCTTAAATAAATAAAAAAAGGCAAAATTATTCAAATATTAATATTGAATGGAAACAGAAATTCGCACATACTTAAACATAAAATTGCTTCACGATTGAAAAAAACTGTTCAATTTACAGTAGTTCGATCCGTTCAATGTACAAAACAAATTGTTTAAACAAAAATATTTAGAATCAAAATATTTCTATTGCAATTCATAATTATTTCTATTAAATAAGATTTTTAGCTCCTATAAAATCTCTTAAAAAATTAAGAAATGGCGTCTTTTATGTTCTTTCATTTCACTTCTACAGAAATTGAGATTTATTATTTCTTTAATTTAACAGAAGAGTATTGACCTCATTAGCATATGTTTATCATGAAATAACTTTTATGTGCTGAGTTAAACTCATTTCATTTTCCTTTTCAATTCTTTTCTTTTTCATTCATTTTCTTCTCGATTTCCAGAACAAAGGATTTGAAACACATTTAACTTCACTCTTTTCCGTATTTGCAAATCTCAGATTAAGACTTTACAGCTACTGAATCACGAAATTCCAGTGTTGAGCATGAAATCTATAATATTTCTGATCGATTTACTTATAAGAAATTAGTTGTGAATAAACATTTATAATTGTTTCGTAAATTGCTCTGCTTAACTGTAAGCCGAATAATAATTAAATAAATAAAGCTTGACAAGTGATTCCTTAGTTGCTTTATTAGATAAAAGGAACTACGGAGATTATTAAACGAACACAATAAATAATATTATATTCTGTTCAAATGTGGTTATTGTTAAACGGTATAGATGTATTCATCAATAGTTCAGGTCAACTTCTATTCATTTTAGATTGCGTTCTTTTTTATTCTTATTTTATTGCGTGAAGTTTGAAATTTCAAGTCAGCCTTTACAATCAAATTTTCAATTATTTTCCCAATAAAATGTCATGCTTTTCTTATACAATTCAATGTATTTATATATAGAAATTCTATAAGTTCTTATGTGTCTGAGAAATAATAAGAAGCCTTGTTCGAACTATTTTAAATATTCTTTCAATTTCAAATTTCATACACAATATTTGTACAATAATTATCTGCATTCTATTAAAATTTCCATTCATTCAGATTCGTTAAATTATAATCTTTTCAGTGTTTAGAACAGTATCTCTTCATTGTTTTAATAATTCTTAATTTTTAAAGAGTTACTTTTCTCTCATATACCATATCTTGCAAAAATTCAAATACTGTATTCAGATTTCGTATTTTATCATATAGAATTCTTTTATGTGGACTCTTTATTTTTTTAGAACTGAGAAATGTCATTTTATAATCACTCATTTTAAGAAATTAAAAAAAAATATTAATTATCTGCATTCTATTAAAATTTCCATTCATTCAGATTCTTTAAATTATAATCTTTTCAGTGTTCAGAACAGTGTCTTAATAATTCTTAATTTTTAAAGAATTACTTTTCTCTCATATACCATATCTTGCAAAAATTCAAATACTGTATTCAGATTTCGTATTTTATCATATAGAATTCTTTTATGAGGACTCTTTATTTTTTTTAGATCTAAGAAATGTCATTTTATAATCACTCATTTTAAGAAATTAAAAAAAAAATATTACAACCTTGAAAAGTGTTCAAAAAATATTTAAGAATGAAATTTTTGAAATGAAAAATATAGAAATTCTTATGTATTTTGGCGAATCTAATTTTGAATTTTTTAAATCAAATTTTAATTCTCTTAATTGTACTATCCAGAAATTTCAAGAAATGAAATTTTATATAATAGATTTCAGAAGATTTTATAGAAAGTAATTTTTTAATAAATAAGATTTTATAATAAGTTTTTAAATTTTACTTCCAACAGAAGTGTTTGCCATATCTTTTATTTACTTTTACAGAATTTAATTTTTTTCAGTATGCATTTAAATTAAAAATCCTCCCATTTTAAACTCTCAATCAGAAAAAAAAAACATATATATATATTTTGAATCAGCTTTGAATCAGAGTTTTAAAAAGAAAATAAATATGTTGTTAGCAATGACAATAAAAAAGGTGATTTTTCGAAAGAAATAAAAAAAAAACTTCCCAAAGACTCAGCTACCAGTAAAGGCGTTTTTCAAATTAATCTTAATTAATCTGCAAATCTTAAGAAGTCGCCTGGCCGTTAGTAATAAAGTTGATTTTCAATTTTCACCTTGATACCTTTTCATATTTGAAATATTTCAAACATGCTAGTTTTAATTAAGGGTTTATAATTAGATAATGTTGTTTAAATATATTCCCATAGTCTTACTGTTGTGTACAAAATTGGTGGAAAACTGTTTGAAAATTAAGAAACAACTCTAAACTATCAAACTTTTAGAATAAAAATGGAATGTTATACAATAAAGCAAACTATAAATAGTGCACTCTATGATATATTATTTTTATTAATAGATCATCTACTTGTTGCAGACTCAGTTTTTCGATTTTTATATAATAATTAAAGTTAAGATTATTGGAAATTATCAAAGTTAAAATTATTGGAAATTATTATTAGCTTCGCTAAATAAACTCACTTCTCGAAAAATTAAAAAAGAAATATTTTGTCATTGAAAAAAGTAAATAAAGGGAATTCCCTGCATATGAGAAATAAATTCCTAGTTTAATTGACTAAATGCAAAATTCCTCAATTTCATAACTACAGAATTAAATATGACGGAAGATAGTATATGACGGAGCTATTAGTAAACTATTCTCGGGTATATGTGAGTCTCAGCGGCCCAACAAATAAGGGATATGTACTTTGTTGTTATATAACAAAGAATGCTAACATCATTAATTTTCTGTCTTATCTACATGATAATGTTTGAGCCACTGTAGATTTTTTCATTTTAAACACTCTAAATAGCACCAATTAAACTACTATAGTTGAAATTCAAATTAGAGATCCTTTCCTAAATTGCTCAACTTTAATTCAAAACCAGAAAGATTCCGGAATAATTACTTTTGCTTTTAAAATGAATCTAACTCCAAATTCATTATGATTTTATTGTTAATATTCTTCTCACGTTAATAAGGAAGAAAAGACAATAATAGCATAGAAATTAACTTATCTAATAATTACTAACGGAGATTCTGTTGGCATTGGTACTCTAAATGTCAATTTAACTTTCACTAGGGAAGTTAAAACAACAAAGGATATTTACGCAAATATTAAACTTTCTAATGATGTTGCAAAATGATTTACAAATTGAGTGCAAAATAATTTATAAGTTTATAGCATTTTTCCAATTAAAACTATATGTCCATTTTTTATTCATTAAAAATTAGGTATTGACATATGATTAGAAAAGACACTCTGCTTTTTATATTTCAAGAAGAAACGGGAAATATAATTCATTTACTAAAATGTTTTCTAAAATTCTAAAGTTTTTATAAATATATGTACATATCAAGATTTTTTCTGCTATTTAGACGGTTAAGATAACCAACTACTTTAAAAAAAACGTTTGATGAAATTATTAAATTTTTAGTTAGAAGTAACTTCCTACCTTCCAACGGAACTTTCTGTTTCTTCTATAAATGCATGGACTAATCACTTTTTAATAATTAATAATTAATCTAACAATTTGTAATGAAAATATAAAATAAAAATTTTTAATTGTTGTATTGTATATTTTCTCTAAGACCCAAAAATATCCCTCATCAAACGGAATTACCAGAATAATAGTATATGATAGAATAAAATTTGTTTTTTTCGTCATTAAGAATAAATTGGCTTCGGAAGGACAGGAGAACATACCATGGACTTCAGAGTGTGATTAAATTAATTATTTATCCCATTCCATTACACAGGATCAAGAGAATACCGATACACGGAAGTTTATTGGGATAAGCCTGCACTTTTATCACTACCTCTTATCTAATTTATTGGCTCGTATACTGATCTAAATGTATTAACAAAAGCTGCGCATCAAATAAATGTGAGCGTTTCTCCAGTCGGAAAGAAATGCAGAATGGAATGTTATTCTCATTGTTAGAATACCTTAATTCCATATCCTCTGAAGAATTTGAATGTCGTAACTTTGATTTATTTATTTGAACGATGATGTTAACGCCAAAAAGTGAATTGAGTATCTAATGTAACTATAATTGAAATAGCAAAGAAATATATCGAAAATTAGCACTGTTTTTACATTTATATCTTCTTCAGCAGTAACGTATCTGGTTTTACATCAGGAAATGATGATGGTCTTTAGTAAAGAGCTTAGTTAGTGGGCAATTATTAAGGATAAATCAAGAAGGAATGATCTGTTCATTGCCTAAGCATACTGGGTTTTTCAATGAGATCCGTCGTGATTGTAGGACTCAGGAACTAAGGTTGAAATCTTACAACCGAAAATGAAAACATCTCGCCATATTAGGTACGTCTCTAAATTGTAATGAAATTAATTTGATCCTCCACCATTGGTATAACTATCAGAAAAGTGAGAACTTCTCCACTTATAGACCAATTTCTGTAACATACTAACGATAATCTGATGAAATTTTTAAATATATTTATATTTTACAAATT
>JAOUZG010012691.1:4800833-4822679 GCA_026289955.1 Argiope argentata
TGGAATTCATTTACTAAAAATAGTTCAGGTCTTTTCTATATAATGTATGCCAACTTCAAATAATTTCTGAGATCATTGATATGGCGTGCTTTTCTGATATATTCTCCAATTCTTGTTGATAAAAGTAATGAAAAAAAAAACATCTTGAGTTTAAGCCTTTTATTCAAAATTGTCTTTTTCGGAATATCAAAAATTATTTTTTTCATTGAAATGGCCAATTTTTAATTAAGATACTCATTTAAGCCAGTCAAAAAACTTTATAAATCATACATAATGTTTTGGAGTATTATAATTAGCTTAAAAGTTATTGAAAGTAATGCTTATTCCATATTATTGTCATAGTGCTCTCTATGACACTAATTCATACGTCATTATAATGTCTAAATGACGTTAGCAATGCATGGCTTCAGGTTTGTTTGGAGACAAGACTAACATAAATGGTTTAAACTAAAATAAAACTGCACAAAATGATCTTGGAGAAAACATATACTTTATATTTTTTTACAGATTTTCTTCTTTATTACAAAGAAAATAACATAGCTTCATTTTAAAACTCTTACATTCAATTTTGCAATAATTTTCATAACTGCGAAAACAAAGCAGTGGTTGTGCAGAATACTCTTTTGCTTAAGCTAATACGGAATGATTTTCCTTTTATTTTTAGGTTTTCAAATTCATTCAGTAGAAGCATTCACTAAGTATTATTGTATATTTTATTAATATTTTGTATGATTTATGAATTCATAACATACAAAACATGTTTTATCTATTTCGGATTGATAGATTTTAATTTCGCCTTCATTTCCCCTTTGAAATGTCTGAATTCTATTACCCTATATTCTTTCGTTCTATCTTGTTTAAAGAGACCATACGGTGATAGAAAGATTATATAAAGTATAAATCAAGTATGTTCATAAAATGTATGATATAAACTGTTAAAATTTTGAGGAGTGCAATAAAAAATCGGATTTAACAAGATTATTTAATTGAAATAAAAAAAAATATTAGAGAAAATTCCTTCACATATAAATAACTTTTTTCCTAAATTTTAAGCAATATCTGTCCCATTCGCCCAGATTCTATTGCTATTTTTCTGAACTTATTAACAATATTTGGCTTTTTTGAAACTCTATTGAAAACCTACATTTTGTAGAATTCAATAGAATTTTGTAGAAATCAGAATTTTTGAAAGGTGAAGTGCTAAATTCACTGTTGTTCTAAGATGTTTTATATAAATGCGATCTTTTGCAATCAAATTTTGAAATAATAATTTTCGTCGCCGAACATTTTAGTAAGGCATCCAAAAAGTTACTGAAGAATAATTATGGCTTATAAGGATTTAGCATTTTTAAGTTTTTAATTATTAACTTAAAAGTATTAAAATCATGATCACTCAGTATAAAGCAACATACTTAGTTTAGAAAAATTAATTTAAACTTCAAATACTTCAAAAACAGCCAAGAATGTTTTGTGAATCTCGCCGCTTAGTAAAATAAATAAAAATTAATATTAAATATAAAAATAACAATATTTTATCACCTAAATAAATTTTTTGTTAATCTTCAGAATTGAAATCAATATATAACTTTGATAAATTAATAATAACTAGTAATAATTTAACAAAAATGAATTATTAAAATTTCTACTTTTATACTTTTGAACTTCGCTTATATTATTTTTAAAATAGATATATAATGAATACGACTGACTCTTTGATGACAAATAAGAATTTTAAACTGAATATTTAAATATTCAATCAGACTATTAAGTAATAAAACAGTTTTTGATAACTTGAAGGTTATTCGGGAAATTAATTTGACACGTTTTTGAAACTTCGATTTAATTAATAAGCTCGATGAAAGTTTCTTTTTGTGTTTTTATCTTTGTTTTTTAATTTTTGTTATCAAAAGTAATCTGATAAAGACAACTTTATGAAAAGACCACCGTAAATATTCTATTAAGGTTTTAATTTTTAACTTCCTATTTTAATCACTTCCTATAATTAATAATTTGCTTCCTTTTTTAGGATAACCGATTTCTGCTCTTGCCCTGGACTGTTGCCGTTTCTATGACAACCCTGATTGATGTGATGGTTTCATTTTATCTGATAAGAGATGCGGTGAGTAAATATTTTCTTTTCTTTTCTTACTGCTATTAAATATTTAGAATTTTCTTTATAAAATAACATCTTTAAGTTAAAGCAGATTTATTTATTTAGTATTAGGTATATTTAATCACATTATCCATTAAAGATTGGATTGAATAATTTGTGATGAGTATTTTTTCCCTTAATTAATACATATACCAAATCTAAAACATATTGGAAAATTTGTAACCTTTTTTTAGAATTCAATACTCTATAAGGGAACGCGTTTTGAATATAACAGAAATATAACAGAAATTTAATATCAAATGAGCAAAATCGAGAACTTTCGACATTTGTATTACTCAGGAAATTTCTCTCGCGAACAAAAAACAGAACAATGTTTTGAAATACACCGCCTTTGGTTGTCGAGCATCAACAAAGAGAAAAAATTATATCAAACAGCTTTTTTGTCAAACACTGATATGAAGTTTTTGAAAATTAAAATTAAAAATTAAATGAATTTGAAAATTAAAATTAAGGGTAAAACAAATTTGATAATTAAAATTTAAAATGAAATAAATTGGAAAATTAAAATTAAATTCATATTTTATTAGTAAGTGTTCAAATCGTAGTATTTAATATTTTAATACTAATATTGATAAATTACAAGATAAAATATTATATCCTTGTTACAAAGGGCATATTATGCAAAATCTCGTTCCTAAATTAGTTGTTTACTAATCCCCATTTTAACTATTAAAACAATTGCGATATTTGCAATTTCCTGCTTTTAAATAATTCAGGAACAATAGATGATCTATAGGAAGATTCTTTTTGAATTTCCATGATTATGAAAATTGTGCAGTAAAAAATATTATATGGATGGAATTCTAAAATAAAGTTTTAGTATTGCTTTCATTATTTTTTCTGTGTTCTGTTACCAGTTATGCAGTATTTTTAAATTCGATAAAGAATGAATTATGATCCATTTATAATGTTAATTAATATAATACAAATCTCAATATCATTTCTATTAAATCGTTTACTTATAACTGTATATTTATATAACTTGAGTGGGATAGATTTCTTGATAGACAAACTGATTAACCGTGTTAATTAACATTATTAATTAGCATAATTAAATTTTCTTCTGTCCTTGTAACGACCAATAGTTTTCGTACAATTGATTGCGTTTTAGTAAATAAGCAGCCAAGAAATTTTACAAACTTCTGATAAAGGTTTTAAGAGTTATAATGTTTGAAAAATAAAATATCCAATGTCAAATAAACCATATACATTTTTAGAGTTTATTCCGAGTTAAACGAATTTTCTTGCAATTTTGCATTCTCCTTCTCGATACATAGCTCAAACTTAAAGTTAGGTAGGAGAAATTACCAACAATTGATGATGAAGATTTTAAGGAGAGAAATCGCAATTGAACCTAAAGCTTAAAATTTGTTCCAAATCAGGCCACTGAGAACTACCCTATTTATAAATTCAAGTCAAAAATAGTTAAAACCTTTCACTCTGCACTTTGAAAGTAATTTTTCATCAACATATTATAAAGACTGTTAATTTATATTTATTTAAAACACTCCCTGGTTGGCAGAAGCCTGGTTTTAGGATCTCGGTCTCAGAACAAGAAGTCTGTAGGTTTGAGATACGATCCCATCTAAGAAACGTCGTTTAAGCAATTCTAGTATGTGTTAAATATGTCGGCGCCAAATGTCCTTCGGTTGGTGTTGCGCAGACGTTTGGAAAGGGGAGATTCCAACTCATCGTTCTCGTCTTCTGACGGCGGTTTAAGATTACGTGGTCCGTCTCCAAATAGTTTTAATGTTGTTTTAAAACAGTCAGTTAATAAAACTAAAATAATTTTAGAGCAATATATTGTTTGGAATTACTCTCTGATCTGTTCTTCAAGTCGGATTTCCTATTTTCCTGAAATATGTAAGTTACGGTGGCTTAAATCAACGTAATTTCAATCAATAAATATTAAAAAGACACCAAATAATTAATTACCGCAATGATTAATTGAAAAAAAAATTATCTTCTTTGTTTCTATCGGAGCAATAAGAGTCCATATTTCGAAGTGAATTGCATTCATAGATAGCTTCGTTTTAAAAATTTGAAAGACATATACCAATCCATTCCTGTCCGATAAGGATTATCCAGTTTTATGACATTTTAAATCTCTTGTGA
This sequence comes from Argiope argentata, assembly GCA_026289955.1. Lineage (NCBI taxonomy): Eukaryota > Metazoa > Arthropoda > Arachnida > Araneae > Araneidae > Argiope > Argiope argentata. The sequence goes on from JAOUZG010012691.1 coordinate 4,805,122, forward strand.
CGTGAATTCAGGATTCTTTTCCTTCAAATGTAATGATTTTTATATCCCTCTTGAGAATCTATGCTTAATGAATCTGCCATTTTGTACCACCAAAAAAATGCCTTTTGTTCATTGATGTTAATTTGATTAAGCATGAATAGAAATAGCAATGCAATTGTCAGTCTTATTCATAGAAAACAATGAAGTCTTTTTTATTACATAACATTTTTGCATGAAGATGGCTAAAATGAATATAAAAAAGACAAATTCTCGCCTTATGCTTACAAATGCAAACCTTAATATAAAAATAAACGCTAAAAAACATATCTACGCAAGTTCTATCTGATATAGTCCTGCTAATTCCAAGCAGTCTCACGCGTCTTTCTACAGTTTTGATATCAGTAATTTGATTCAAATGAAAATTTCCAGCATTTCATGCCTCAATTGCAAATTAATGTAATCATGTGACAATAATTTATTTCGGTATTCTACTGTATATATATTGCGTCTATATCACAGATAATTATTATTTGAAATATTCAAAAAATGTTTTAGTGACTTTTCATTACTAAGTATTATTTAGAACGTCTTTTGGACAATAACTGAATTTCAAAATTTGTGGTAGGCGGACAATTAAAATGTCAAAAATGCAAAAAAAAAAAAAATCAAATTTCGTGTATCTAGTGTGTTATATATTTGAACTGTCACGTTCGAGCATTTAAAAATCCAAAAGCAATCAACCTTTTGGACGATCTAGACACAGATTATTAAATCTTATTATAAACCCTCATACCTAATTTATTTATCTATCCTCTTTTTAACTATCGTATTTGTATGCATGGGGTAAAATAAACATACTAAAGACTAAATGTATTTTGATTTGCTCGGTACCTTTTTATAAGATCACAAACGAAATTACAAATCTCTAACCAGTTCTATTTTTCAATTTTTACTTTTGAAGTAATGGCAGACTAAAAAACTACAGAGAGATATAAAACGTGAAGTTTCAGTAAATTCTCGAATAAAAATTAAAAGAAAATTGCAATACATTGTCTTTTAAACTTCAAATATTACAAAATAAAAAATATATATATTTGTTTATTTTAGTGAAATAGAGTTAAAAATGTCAATAATTCATTAATTATTCTATAACCATAAATATCGCCATTTCATTTTTCAGATGACGTCAATAGAATTTTCATCCAAAAAGTTAAACTATTTCTGTAATTGAAAATCCAACACCTATTTATGCCATTAATCTGATTAAAATATTGCTGAAATCTATTTAAAATCGAAATTTTAATATTTTTATAAAAAATATTATGTTCTCTTCTCATGTTAGGGAATTTTCTATCTTATTAATAATAGTATTCCCTCAAAAATAAAATTTCCCTCTTTAAATTAAATCTGATATGTTCATTGTCCTAAAACCCATCAAGCAAATTAATTTCTTACGAATGAGATAAAATTTCTTTTAAAAAATAATGGAACCAACGAATTTCATTCACAATAAATATTTGTGGATGTTACTGAAATGTCTTTAGAGCAGAATCAAGAATAGAGTTGGATTATAAATTGTTTTGAATAGTAACGTGAGATCTTAATAGAAAATTTAATTAAAATAGAAAGTTAAAATAGAAAAAAAATCTTGTATATGAAAATTAATGTTTTTATTGATGATGATTATGAGCCTTATTTGGATAACATTTAGAAATATCAACGAAATAAAAAAAATAGAGTTTTTTTTTCTTTGGTTTTAATAAGTCTAGATTTACTCAATATATTGATGTAAGTGGATTGGTTATATTCAGGCAGAGTTTTAATCAAAAAAATTAATTACGTCTCATGAAGTTATTCAAATTTTAGAATGAAATTCAATAAATATATAGAAAAGAAATACCGGATTGAATTATGTAAAAAAAACTCGATTTTTGTAACTGGAAAATTTCAAAAGGTTTATGAAATTTGATAATTAATTATGGTAATCCCCTTTTCAATTTTAATAACTAGCACTATTAATTTTTTACAATAGTTTTGTGAAATTGCGATAATAAATGTTCGAGTTATAACGTGCCCCATTATTATTTTATTTCCTTTTTTGCCTTTCTTTTTGTTCAGGGCTAAAAATATATTTTTTTGTTTACAATATTTATCCTACAGATGGCATAAATTTATTATACTTACTATTTAGGTTTTACTAAAGTTCCCAAATTTTAATTTTATTATAAAAGGGTAAATGAATTGACTATTGCTTTTTAACCTTTACGTAAAATCCTGAAATCGTGTTTGCAGAAATGAAGAACATTTTAATTTTTCGCATGCATGAAATTGTTTTTAATAATGTATGCCAGGAAAAATAGGTATATTCATTACCTTTCAGAAAATTTTATTCTATTAAAAATAATTCAATCTGAAAATTTCTGAACTATCAATAAATAATGGTAATATTTTCTGTAAATTAGCAAAACGTTAATATGGATTTCTTATTCTCTGTCACGATACGATATTCCCTTATTAGCGAAAAAAAAAATCAAGAAAACTAAAGGTATTGAAGATATCAAAAGTAAACATTGTTTCCAATTTTGTCGGGGAAATATGCCTTTCCAAAACTCAAATAATGGGTAATTTTTAATAGTAATGAATAAAATGAGTTTTGAGAAAACTCTAAGCAGTAAAAGAAAATGAATGATTAAGAGATTGAATTTTACTTAATTCTGATTCTTAAACAAAACACAATCAACAAAGAAAAGTGTAATTCGAAAAAGTGCATCCGATTTCAAAAACATGGATCCATATAATTTTATTGAATGTTAACTTAAAAATGCATATTCCCTTTGAAGAATTTCATTTCTTTTTTTAAATATACTTTAATATCAAATAAATATAATTTCTGAGAAAAATGATTTTACTTGAATACAAATAAATGCTTAATGAAAAACCTTAATCCCATAAACAAAATATATGTTATTAATTTTTTAAAAGCTTAACAAAACTTTAAAGGCTTAACAAAACTTAAAGGCTTAACTAAAGACTTTAAAGGCTTAACAAAATTATGTTTTCCTTGACTTTAAACCCAATTAAGAAATTTACCTATACATGACTATAATTAATTTACCATTTTAAAGCCCCATCAGAATCAGTTTAGAATGACTTATGCTCATTGGTAATGGTGTTAACAAATCTAACAGCACTAAAAGACATGATGTTAAAAACTGACAGTTTTTTCCCAACTATTAAAAAATTATCTTTTCTTTTGATACGAAACTCATATTTGAAAGAATGCAAGATTTGATGATGATAAGGAACTTATCACTTTGTGCCTGGAGACCAATCGCCTCTAAGAGGTTTCTATTCTAAGAATTGGTCAGAGTAATGGATGGATTACATGATAAAGACAGCCATTGGTCACAACAAATCCTATGGAAACTACTTTATTCGTTGGTCGTAGTGGGGGGGGGGGGTCAACTGATAGAATACCAGATAGGGGGCCAGATAAAAGTGTGACATTCCATTTGCTTAACCTCTCAGCAAGCGTCCATGCCATACCAACAGAAGGGATAAGATCAAAACATCTTAGGGGTTAATAATTGCCAGGCAAAATTAATTAGTTATCTTTTTTGTAATCAAATCCACCTTATCGTCTCACATCATAGAGTGAAGATATTTCCACTACGTCGATCTTCTCAATTTTTAGATGTAATTTTAGAAAAGGCATTTTTTTTCATTTATTGTGGAATTGAAATGCAAAACAATAATTCATATTTAAATTTGAACCCAATTATTTAATTTGGAGCGAAATAAAAGGTAATTATGAAATTCAAACTCTTTAAAAAGTTAAATCAATTTGAGTGAAATCTATTGAATAAAATCTTTCAAAAAATTAAGCCTAGACTTCATGTTTCAATGCTAAAATGGAAAATGCTGCATTAGAAAATAAAATGTTAAGTTTACATTATTGTACAAAAAGCGATCTATATAAACTTTTTATTTAAATGAATAAGCTTGAAAGATAAATAAATAAGCTCAAATATAAAAACATATCTAATATGTATTCAATTCATCTTAAGCAACCTTTAGAAATGAATATTTTTAATTTAACTTTATTCAATGCATTTTTTGTTTCTAAAATGATATTAGTATTGATAAACAAAACCTCTCCATTTCGAAATAGACATTACTTCCCTAAATAATATTTTTTTCTCCTATAGACTTAATTTCAAAATGCTCTCCTCTAAATTTGCATAAAAAGGAAATAAAGTAGTTTGAAATATACATGTTTTGGCTTTATAGAAACTTAAAAATTTATCTTGTTAACTCTCTCTTTCTAAATACAAACTTTAGGTTTTTTTGTATAAAATCGTTTTCTTCAATGCTATCCTTGAATAAAAGTTCGATACTGATAATTTAAGTCACTTTTATTCATAAATGAGCTTTAAATTGTCAGCAGATTTTATTGTCTGTTCCCTTTGTTGATATTTGAAAAGGTACTTGGAATTGTGAAGTTTTCATTCACACATACGTCATCTTTATATCATCTTACACTGAGTCCGCATTTGAAATCAGTGGCCTTTTGGTAAGGTCCAGGTTTTAGATTGTGCCTCTCTCACAGATTGTGCTGCAATTCCAGCCCAGAAATCGTGTTGGTGAATCCTGTGTAAACTAACGGTTACTGACTCAAGAGTAATCCTCATCAAATGTCCAAAATTCAAACTCAGAAGAGCTGTTCTTAAATCGCTTTCGTGTTTCTTCAAAACTTTGCATAAATAAAATTAAACCAAAATAATCGAAATAATTTATTTTTTTTGGGGAGGGGGGTAAAGATAGTTCATCTTAGAGTTTTTTTTTATAGCATATGTTGTTATTTTCCCATTTTTTTAAAATACATAAAATCTTAACTTCTTTCTTTCACATAATAATGAGTTATATAGTGTAAAATATATAACACAGACATAATAAATAAAGGGATCAAAAGTAATATCACACACACACACACACACACACACACACACACACACACACACACACTTAATGTTCTTCCTTTGGTTTAAATAGTTCATGAAAAGTACTCTAAAAATAATTTAAAATATGTACAGAGTTATCAAAATTAGAAGACCCCCTTCTCTGAGCACTCTATTCAGTGACCTACACAATGTAAAGGCCCCAAAATTCTTGAACATAATATTCAAGAGATGGGAGAGGGATTACGCTAAAATAATTAGCTGCAGAAACACAAATAGATGGTGCTATACAATGGAAAACAAGCTAAAAAGACACAAATAATCACACACTCACACAAAACAACTTGTGGAGTAGAATTTTTTTATCTGATTTCTATTTCTAATTTCTATAGAAAAAAAAATATTAGAAAGTGAAGAAATTGAAACTGTCATTGTAAGTGCAATTTCACATGGTAGTCACAAACTTTTGAATAAATCCTTGGTTTTCTGTTACTATTCTTGGAATAAAAGATTTAAAACTGGGAAAATGTCATTCTTATTAGCGATGATTTCACGCTTTGCTTCTCAAATTGTTGAAATTTGAAAACAAAGGAAATGTTGCAGCTGCACTTCGAGAGTTTCATAGACGAGAATTTGATCAAAGACGAGAACAAGCTCGAAAATTTTGTTGTGCCTCAAATGCAACAGCACCAATGTCTTTATTCAATTACCCTTATGCAAGATTAAGTGCTTCCACACATTGGACTCTGTGTACAGCATTTTCTTCGGCAAAATTTAACTAATTATGAAGTAATTAGTCGCAAGATTCTGGTAAACTAACCATTTTGTTCTATGAATCTTATAACACCTGTGACTTTTGGCTTTGGGGATACTTAGAAATCTTGTTTGTTGAGGAAGTGTGGAAAATTTGGCAGATTTGAAAGACATTATCAGTTTGCCTGTGAGAAGCATCTCGATCGACGAATTACGATTCATAATTGAATAAGCTGTCAGCAGAATGCAGATTTTACATTTGGAAAAAGGCAACCATATTGAACATTTTCTCTGACATCGATAAGATCCTTAAAATTAAACGTTTGATATAATCGAAAAAAATCAGTATTTTCAGTCTTTTCAGCATATTTTTATTGTACAGCGTCATATATGGATGTTTCTGGAACATTTTGTTTTAAATAATCTATCTTCCTATGTCTTGAGTAGTATGTTCAACAATTCTTTAGCCTGTACACTTCTTCTTGTGTACAGCCGACCACCCTGCCACCACTGAACGTATCAATATCGACAAGAATTGGTGTGGCCGACTGTGGTATTTAAAAATGTCCATCCTTACATTGACAGAACTTGTCAAACTGATATACTCTTCAAGTTAATTGCCCAAAAGTGGTGAAATATTGACCACCAACTCATCTACAAACTTTCAAACATTTTGGAAAAAATTGACAAATTTTGGCATCATGTCCTTCAGAAATTACCTGAAGATTATCTGGATTCTAAAATTACCTGGCACCATCAGTACTGAACCGAAATCATTATTTTCAACTTGTAGGTGTTTTCTATGTTTGGAGATGCATGAGCATTCCTTTAAATAGGGTAAGCAGTACCGATTCTTCCACAAATGCATTTATTTTCCAACATTCTTCCAAACGGAGCCTTTATAATGAGTTATTCTCTGTAGAGAGAATTTAGAGTAGAGGTGTTTTAATTTAGGTCACTTTGCACATGGATTTCTAAGATTTCCTAAGAAAATCCGAGACGAATGCAAAATATCTACTTCTAAATATGTAATTTAAAAACGATTAGGCGAATTCTCGTTAAGCTTAAATATGAAATAATTAATTTAAGCAACAGCAGTCTTTTAACTGTGGTATCTGTCACTTTTCACATTTTGATGAAATTAAACTCATTTATGAAATCGGATATCGAAATAAATCAAATGTTATTACATAAAAATTACTATCCTTATGAGTTTAGAACGATTTGTGTTATTTAATATATCATGTCGAAAGTGGTTATTATTGGTTTATCTTTGTATAAATTAATAAACAGTGAGATGTTTGTATTATATTTGTATCTTACAGCTCAAGACCATGACCAAAAGGAAGAATATACAATCTGAAGATACTATTTTCACTAGTTTAGTTAGTGTGGGTATCCATCAATGGATTGAAATTGTATGTTTCCAATTTTAACGAGGCTAAGTTGTTAAAAACTATATCTAGTGTTCAACATAACTATTCCCCAGAGAGTCAGAAACCTTGTAATTATTGCAAATGAAATATAAGAAGCCAAGATTAAAGGTTGTACTCTGTATTTAGCACAGACTTGTTTAAAAATAATAAATTTATTTTCTAACTTAAATTAATTTTTACCATTATTTAAATGTTATGGGAATTCTATTGATTTACCAAAAAAAATTTGAAATTTATTTACAGATTTTAATTTTAAAAGCAACATAAATTCACATCATATGTAATCTTCATTATGAATCATCGTATTTTATTAGAGTATGAAAATAATTTCTAGTTACAAAGAAGAAACATATTATTTAAGTAAAATTATTTTTTAAAATTATAAATTATATTACGAAGCTATAACTGTTAATTATCGTCAGTAAATATAAGGCACTTTTGAATAGAATTTTCCTTTTGCGATTCATGTTAATATTAATATTAATAACATAACTCAATTAAGAAAAGTAGTAACGACTTATTCCTGTTACCGACTATCAATACTGTCTTCATTTTCTTATAAGAGAGGAAGTTTTCTTATCAGAGTTTAAGAAAAATTCATCATTATTGGGAAATATTTGTCTCCAGAACTTGTAATTTAAACTGTTTTCAAAAATTTGGCGCCAAGAAAAACTAACATTTATTTTTATTTGGATTTATGACCTTCGATAAAAAAAATTTTAATGGCGTTAAGAATTAGATTTTTAGAAAATGTTATCTTTATTGTCGTTAAGAATCGAAATAAAATTACCTTCAAAATTAGTAAAATAGTCTAATAATAAATATAATAAAAAATTAGTCTTAATTAATGAAAAAAATCTGAATGAATATCATAGAATGAATCTTGATACATTCAAAATTATATATCTTGATAAATTAAGAAAATGTATATTTTGGCCTTCTCAACAAATTTGTTCTAATATATTTTTTATAATATATCTGCAGGTGAATATTCTCTTTTCGTATAATTTTAATTCATTCTCAGCACTCAATAGATGAAACTAAAATTGTATTTTATCTCAAGTAAAATTATTTCTTTTCGATGATAGAACTCATAACACTTTCGAGATATAAACTTTATTTGTGTCGAAGTTTATTCGAATCTTTTTTAAGATCTTCTGCACTTACAAAATAATTTTCAGGAAAAAAGATATTTATTTAAAAAATATTAGCATCTTATATATTTATAAATTTTTGCTTTCAAATAATTTATCATTTGGCTCTAAAACGAGACGCTTATATTTTTCCTAATAATTAGTACTGTTTATGGCTAAGTTTCTGCGTTTAAGATCATATTTCAAATAATTTACTAGCGGTGGGGTTTCAGTCTGAGTCAGCAAATATTATATCAATTTAATAGATTCAATAATTTTTGATAGTTTGAATAGGATTAAACTTTATAATATTTATCGGATTAGACAGCGATATAAATTACTTTTTTAAATGCACATATCTTATTAATATTAAATACTAATGTTCTACTTAAACAGTTTTCTTTCTAACCTATTCATTGCAGCGGACGAATCATGAACACTGAGCACAACCCATTGAGACATTGATAAATAAATTTAAGTATTATGTAAAAAGTGATTGTATTCAAATGTATTTGAAAAAATCATATATTATGTATAAATAATTTTAAATAACTTTATTTTCAGATTGATGAACCGTTTCTAGCTGTCCTCTTCGTGACTGATGTTCTGATCTGTGCTATCAACGTGAGTATATTTCAGTTTTATTTATGAAAATAAATAAAATTATTAATGAATAAGGGTTACTTATCATTTTAATAAATGATGTATCTGTTGATTAAATAAAAGTTCACAATATATTTTTAATGACAATGATAAAATAAGAGCGCAAAATTTGTTTAGAATTCAAAGACCTAAAACTCTGGTATATAAATATATTACAACTTTTAGGAAAATAAAAATCCTATTTTGTAATGCAAGACAACAATATTTCTCTAAAAAATACTTTTTCAAGCAATTTTAAGATGAAAGATAAGATACATTTTTTGTAGATTTTAAGATATAAGATACGTTTTTTTTGTAGATAAAAGATACAATAATTTTATCAAAGAATTATTTTCCTATTACATGAAATTAAGTTTTATCCAATATAAAAAGAAGAATGGTACATAATTTACGAGCTCTGTTATATTGAAACCTTTCTTGAATACAATTATATTTGCATATAGATATATACAAGACAAAATTATTATATAAAGTCAACAGATATATTATGACATATATCAAACAATATAATTAGAAATTAATTAGAATTATCTTAAGTATAGGCGAAAAATGAATAAGAAGTAGAATTCAAACTACAATGGAATTGTTTTGAGAAATCCTTGTAGACACTGTGTTTCTAAATGCTAGCATATAATTTTGCATATAATATATCAAAAATTGTGATAGTCTTTTTATTGAATAAATGTAGTGCTATGCTCAAAAAGTTCTTGAACTTTTTGAATGTAGCAGCAAATAGTTGTCCTTTTAGATCAAAAGTTGTATTTCCACCTTAACTAAGATCCAGACAATAGTCTTTCGTAAAATCAGGTACATTCCTTCCAGATTCCCAGTCAGCTTTTATAGTACAAACGGAGATAGCTTTGACGGTATCTATAGGCTGACGATAAACATGACTCAGGATCTATGGAGCGGAAGACAGTTCAATAGCTGGTTTCTGAAGACTGAACAAGAGCTGAACAAATTGAGAATCCAGAATTCTATACAGGCATGAAATTCAAGCCGTTTCTTTTGTCGTATACATTTGGATATTTAACCTTTTGCTTCCCAAATCCAACAATTTGATTTCTTTTTGTTGTTGTTTTCAAGGAGCAAAGCTTTCGAATAAATATTTTTTCTTGGGCTATTGGAAGTTTTATGATTCAAGACAATTAGACATAAAGATTAGAGCTATCCGAAACTTTCAGCAGTATAGGTAAATCGTTTTATCCACAGTAATGAACTCTGAGGTTTCAAGTAATAAACGAAAACAAAATTCCTTTTGGAATGTCTAGTGTTTAGAGGAATATATTCTTTTATTTATATTTCCGTATAGTATTTACTCTTATGTGTTTCATATTCAGTTCTAATTTAATTATCAATTCGTTTCAAATTTAAAATTAGGAGCTTAATACATTGTTATGGTTTTATTTGCCTTTTTGTATATATATTTATCCACATTTTTATATTTCTCAATCTTTGCACCAATCAATCCAATGATAATTTTACTATCAATTTATATGAAATTTAACGAAATTTGGAGCTTAATAATTTGGATTGAGTTTTATTTGCGTTATGTGCCCACAATTTGATATCATTTTAGTTTTTGTCTTTATGTATATTGAAATCAATGCTAATTGCATTCTCCATTCATTTCAAATTTATAAAAATTAGAAGCTTAATGAGTTGAAATGATTGCTATAATGTAATCAAATAAATTCGAAACTTACTTGTGACATTATATCACGCATTCCAATTAAAATATTTTCAATTTAATATTATAGCAAAATAAAATCAAAATGCTAGAAATTAAACAACACAATTTTTTCTTAAAAAAATATTTTCATTTTGAAAAAGTATAGATTGCTGGGAAAATTATTCAAAAATATAAAAATTATTTTTCAGAAAAAATTTGATTTGAAGGAGTAGATATTGCAGGGAAAATTAATTCAGAAAACATTTCTTACCCATTAGGGTTCAAAGTCCTTATCAAAATTCCTTGCTATTTGTAAATCAGAGATTGAGAATTATAAATAATGAATATTAAGATATAATATTCAATGAAGTTGATTTTTAATGGTGGTAAAACTTTAACGAGGACACATAAAATTTAAAATTAATATAAACAATCTTGCAAGGGATAAAGATTTAGATTTATCATTAAAAATTAAAAACTAAGTATCGTGATTTAAAAAAGTACGTAAAAGAAGTCTTAAAAATATTTAATTTCATAGCCTGTATTTCAAAATTCTTCTCAATTTAATTCAGGAAAGAAGGATATACTATTTTATAATGAATCTTTAACTTTAGCATTAACTCTATATCTCTAATTGCAATATATTTTCCAATTATTAGAAAATCAACTAAATAGTAATTATTAAGAGTTCCAATAAAATAATAGTGATTTGAGCTGCATTTCTTTTGAATTCATTGCATTCTGAATCTCTCTACTGCTTTGTTTGACTTAATCTGGTAATTTTTTAATGGAACGAATGCTGAAATTGATTCTGTTTTTTTTACTGCGAAGACACACAATTAAAGGAGTTAGTTTTATTTACTTACTGATTAGCTATTTCTGAGTTTTTTCAGCGTCTTTTTTTTTCAAAAAATAGCTAATGAGAAAACGTTTCATGAGTGAAAAAAGCGTTAAATGATCTGAGCATAATCTTGATCTATTCAATCGATTTTCTTGTGATAATATGCTAATGTAAATATCTTTGCTTTGACTTGTACCATTTCGTATTCATAAGGTAATTATAATTGTGCTGATTATAGATATTTTCTAAGCTATTATTTTCAGTTCAAGCTATAATAATATTGATATAATCAGTCCAATTTTTTCCCAATCATAATCACTTTTATGAGGCAAAAAATGTCATTAATTTTATTATTAAACAATTTTAATAAAATTACTACAGTTAATTGTTCCTAAACAAGTTCGTTTACGAATTTATAATAATATATTTGCATATTTCAAAGCTTAGGTATTATTCGTTTTTTTGTTGTTAAAATATTTCATTAAGGGTATGTAAATATAAACTCTTGCACCTTAATTGTAAGTGAGGTTATTGTTCTTAAAATTGATTTCACGGAGATCATTTACATTATTGTAAAATTATTTGTATAACTTATAGTTTATTTATAGCATTGAGATAACGATAACTCTCTTGATGAGAGGCCATACTTGGTAAGTTTTCCCTATCACGTTTGTGACAACATCCGGGGACTTATTCCTAATGAAACCCTTTTTACTCCATACGCTACTACATTTACACTACTACTGTTACGCTACTACAGTTGCAGTAAATGTTTTTCTAAATTATAAAGAATATTTCCAGTGTTTCGTAAGAGCCTCCGAAAGCTGACTAATCCTATCCATAGGCAGAACTCTTTTAGTGACCTAATATTTAATTTCAAGCCATTAAAGATAGACATTTCTTGTAGGAAATAAGTTACATAAATGAAGTAAAAAATTACATTTTATGTTGTTTGAGCAAATAAATATAATAGTAAAAAAAGAATCAAAATCTAAGTTTAAAAATTGTTTCCCAGTCATTTTGGTCCTGCTTAGTTAAATTATTTCGTTCGACTAATAATTTAAACAATGAAAAAGTAATTCTATTATTCTACGTCTAAATTAGTATAACTTGAGTAGCGTTGAATATTACTATTTTAGACCATTTTAACCGCTAAATTCTATGAATTGAAGAGCACATTTAAGGGATCATATACAAATTGAAATTATACCTTAATGTGTTGTTGGGTTTAGATTTTTTTTCGCTTACTTGGAATAAATAGTTATTACTGTCGCTTCGGAAATACTTTAGATAATTGGCCTTTTGCATTTTTAAGTCTTCATTTGAGGCTTTTATTTTTATTCAACTTCTTATAGAGAATCATTTTGAGAATTCTTTAAAATTTGAAATATTTATTAAAGTAATCTAATCAATAAAGGAAATGCATCAAAATTTTGTTATTTAGTTAAACAGATTCCCAAGCATCGGCTCATATTAATTAATCACTTAGTCACTGAGCATCAAGGGTAAAATTACATCTTAATAAACTTTAAGCTAATTAAAATTATTTTACGGAATGTTTCAGCACAAAACAACCTGAAATTTTCTAGAACTGAATATAATTATTTAAAGTAAGTCTTAAATTCCAGTGACCATTTATCAAGGCTTTGATCAAATTACAGATACTTAAAATTGAGCGAACATTCTTTTATACAAGTAACAATACACCAACATCGAACGGGCAAGCGAGTTTTTCAAAAACTTAATGCCATGTGCCGCCCCTACACATGATGAATATTCAATAGCATCAAAATACTGATCTTACATTTCCCGACATTCCTCTTCTGTGTCATTGTAGCCTTTACAAATGAGACTAATTAGAATTATTCACATCTAATCAGATTATTTAAATCATTTCAGCCATCATATAAATATATTGATGTTGTTCTTGCTTTAATTCTTTTTTTTCTTACTACCACATTTACATAAGAACACTAGGGAACAATACTATATTTCTGTTCTGTATAACAGTAGCAATTTCAGAAAAACAGAAATTGTAAACAATAAAATCAGATTATTTGAACTGTACTAATATGACTACAGATAGAATATATATCAGTTTATAAATTACTTGCTCATTACCAAATATTTTGTAGAATAAAGACATTACAAAAGTTTTTTCGGCATTTTCGTGTTATTTTCATCCACTTTAATACATAAACTGAGTAGTGTGAATTACATGTTGGTATATCTGCTAAGCTATGTTAAAAGGTCATATTCAAGGTCAAAATAATATTTCGTAGAAATGTGACTGATACATATGTTTCTAATTCAAACATCAAAAGTTCTCAGTTCCGTCTAAGAATTTCTAGAAAGAACGGATTTGCAGTGCCATTAAGCTTAAATTTCAGACTCAGATGATTAATCCCTAAAGACTTGAAAAATATTTACCCTTAATGTTTTTTAAAAAATGCAGCTTTTTTAAGAGTATTATTTTTGAGAATTTGGTTTTCTAACTTAAAAATTTTTTTAATAGGCTGAAGTAACTCTAAATCTTAAAAACTAATAATAAGTACTTAAAGTTGCGAAAATAATCCTAAGAAATTTTATCAGATAATTTTCTCTATTTATTTTTTGATAACAACTTTTATAATCCTATTTCCAAGTTGATAAAAGGTTTATATTGACTTCTCATTTCTTAGACTAACATATTGGTGAAAGCTTAAAGAAGTTTCAGAAGAATTGATATCTTCTTTTTTCGGGATGAGTTCTTAGGAAAAATCTGCCAGCTTTCAGTTACTATAAAAACAAAACTACTTTAATGCACGAGTTTTATTTATTAAATATAATACTTTGTAAATAGATCTAAGGAGAAATCAATTATAGTAGTTGTAAGAAATTCCAAGAATAATTTTTAAAGAAAATATCATGCTAAACAATTTTGCTTTACAAAATATGCTTTCTACTATAAAAAAATATGTGAATTGAAATTAAAACTAGATTATGAGGAATTTTCTTTTTCTCCTAAACCGGAATAATCTATAGACTGAAATTTTAATATTTAATTTCAGCAGATAAAATAGTCCCGTATTATAACATTTTCTTTCTTGATTTAATCAATCCCCAGATTTTAAATTTGCTTATTAAATACGGTTGTATATCTAATTATTAGAGGAGGGGAAGGGGCTATCGATGCGCAAGCCCAAGAAATAGACATAAAACAAGTAATATAAAACCATTTAAATCTATTTCCTACTGAGATCAACAAAGAAAATTTATTTTAGTTACTTTACAATTAATATAAATATGAATATACATAAGACATAATCATGATATTAAGAGACAAAATAAAAGCGAATTTCCTTCTTTACACGTAGCTCAAACTTAAGGTCAGGTAGAATAGGTGACCAACAGTTCACGATAAAGATTTTAAGGAGAGAAATCGGAATTGAACCTAAATTCTAAAATTTCTTTAATTATAATATTTGAGAAAATCATTCGTTCTAACCATTAAGTCACAACTGCTAATTTACTCTCGAAAATCATTCAAATAGAGCAAAAATGTATCAAAAAATTATTGATTTTCACAAGAATTGAACACGCATTTTTCACCTTGACTTGAAAAAAACTGAATTCCTTGTATTTTAACGATTGAGCTGCTGTCTATGGATTTCAATTGTCTTTACAAACTTCTAAAAGTCTATTTAAAGTATTGAAAATTAATTAAATTTAATTAATGAATCAATATTTGAAAAAACTGTTTTAACATAGAGTGTCATTCACTGCAAGTTTTAAAAAAATATTTTTGAACTTAAGAGGATGAATAAAAAGTCCTTTATCAATGATTGATAATTTGTATTGATATATACAGGGAGAGTGTAAACTCTTTGTAGGAACTGAAAACTAAATTGTTCCTTAAGGTAATAGTAACAATTATCTCTGAAGAAGGATTAAAAATATCATTTAATATCAAATCCGCCTAGAATAATATAAGCTTGAAAATGACAATGAATACTTATCAAGCATTTTTTCTGTTAAAAACTATTTTATTTCAATATTCATTGAGAATATATATTTGCATAAAACACCCAAATTCTTTGACATTGTACTCAGTTATTCCATTGGCTCTACCATGCATTATCAAAGGTGTAAGCACTGAAAAAAAATGGCAGAAGTATATTTATCATTGCTGCTGCTAGAAAACAGTTACGTTTACTTTTATGTATATGTCATGTGCTAAGTAAGCGGAATAATTGCACATACATAGTTTTTTCGTTTTGTTTCATCATGGTACAATTTTAGTTACAAATTCTTAAATCTGATTAGTTTGCACAGTCCTTTTGTGAGAGTCTGGGGGATAAAGTTTTCAAAGAGTATATTATAAAGGCAGAAAATTCAATATGATGTGGAAATTAGGTTTAAGATTTCATACAGCTTGATGGGAATTTAAAATTAATGTATTACGCATTTTAACTAATACAAATATGGTTCGTGCATTCTTTTTCTGTAAATAAAGAAAAAATATTTATATTTGTCTAAAAACTACCTATCAAATCTACCTAGATTTTATATTCAAATTTATTTCTGTGTTAAGAAACTTCTTTTTTTAAATATATCTTTGCAAACTTTAGTGCTTTTTAATACCTATTTTAATAATTTTTTTAAACTTATTTTAGGATTAATGGCAAATTTTGCATTGAAGTATCTAAAATGTGATTTATAATGTATATAAAATTCTTTCGGGTGAAATAACTATTATAACACTATAATTTCAGGGAAGATTCACATGTGAAATAACTATTACTAGACTATAATTTCAGGCAAGATTCATAGGTGAAATAACTATCACTACAATATAATTTCAGGGAAGATTCACAGGTGAAATAACGACTACACCACTATAACTCGACTATAACTATTAGCTTCATTGGAAATAACTAGAGAATTTTCTTGATTATTCAAATGATGAAAAATGCAAATGTTTTCACATCCCCTTTAGAGCTTCTTAAGTTGACAATAAGTAAATATACAATAATGCATAAGGAAGTTTTTATATATTTTTCGTAATATTTTTGATATAAATTTTAAATATATATGCATATCATTTAAGAAATTATTATGAAAAAATATTTTGATTTTTTAAAAATACATTATTTAATTTAAATTCTTACTCTGAATGAATTTAAATACTTACTAATGCTTATTTAAATCCTGATGTTCTATAAAATAAATAATAAAAATTATAAACACATTTTGAAATTTAGAATAATATCATTCATTAATTTTTCTTTCTAATAAGAGTATTTGAGCATATTTAAAAATATAAATCTCACTTAAAAGATTATTCAATTTATGACAGATTGCGACAAGATTATAAGGAAATACTCAATTAGGGCGCATTTATCTAAAATACTGACAAACCCGAAATGAAAATCCGTATCAGATACAGTTTTATGTATCCTTATCTCAATATTTCAACAGATTATTGAACTGCAAGCTTTTCCAAATATATCTGCTTTCTAAGCCATAAATCTTGCCTGAATTTTACTTATCGTCGGAGTGGGTGCTGTTATGTTCGAAATCGCTCGCACTTTAACACATAGCTATGCACTTGACAAGCATGAGATTTGAGCTATCTATCAAAACTCAGTATGGTAGCCTAAGCGATCCCATCTTCAGTTTGAGCTTATGAAACGCATATGGCGCGATCATTTACAGAAGATATTCAGGAAAAGTATTTCTAGATCTTTATATTGAAAACGATATCTTCGACGATCAATGATCTTGAAAAGAGCAATAATAAAATTTCATTGGTGGATTTCTACGCTTTAAAAAAACCTGCGCATATGATTTATTTACGGAATCGATCACATTTCGCATGAGATATAACTACAACTGCAATATTCAAAATATTATGTAGTCACTAAATATTATGACATAAATTTCTACCTAGGCGGCTTTATAAAGCAATATAGAATGCTGATAAAATTAAATCAGAAATTTGAGTCATATTTTGTTTTGTTTAATCACTGATATATACCACTGTTAAATATTCATAAATATATTACTTTTCTTTCAAATTATTATTAAAAATATGGTACAATTTATATATATATATATATATATATATATATATATATATAT